>JAXGGA010004071.1:0-93096 GCA_038373865.1 Uloborus plumipes | reverse complement strand
CGCAATAACCTTTAATTTAAAAATAGCTCTTTGTGGACAGACTCTCACTATTTATGTATTGTCTGAGAATGAATGAAATACAGCTCACTAGATCGCTGATATCTTTTTCATTTTTCATGATATTCAACTGAAACTTTTTTTATAAGATGCAGTATAAATCAGGCTACAATATTTTTGTAGTTATAAATTTCTGTCGTTCGCGCATGCGCCGTGAAAATTTTTTTCCTTTTAACGTTCATATCTCATCGAATTTTTAATATTTTTATTTACCGTTTTAGTATGTTCTTTCTCTAGTATTTTGTCATTTTTCCTGAAGTTGTGATAAGGTTTGATCAAAAACTCTGCGTGTTATGAGCAAAAACCCTTTAAATAAAATTGCCGTTTTTTCAAAAATGTTTCATATCTTCAGAAGTAAGAGTGGTACGTTCATAAAAATTTGTACAGTAATTATACATAGTATGCAAATTAATTACTGAAATTGATAGCTTATTCCGAGCTATTTTCGAAGAGTTATGGTCAAAAAGCGGTTTTTCTTTCAACCCCTTTCTTGTCGTCCCCCAAATGCAAGGGTAATTTAATTTCAACTTGGAAATGTTCGGTGAAGCCTATATTTTGTATGACTAAAGTTAAAGAACAATTGATCACTTATTTCTCGAGCTATATGTAAAAATGTGAATTTTTGAAAGCGTCCGGATACTTTTGGCCACCTAGTGTATGCTGAATTTTAACATTAAAATCTGGCTTATTTGGGACACTCTGTCCGAAAAGGCTCGGGATAATTCTTTGTTTTTTTTCATGCATTCCGATTCAGTTGTTCATCTACTTATGCTGTCACATGCTGTTTTTGACCCAAGTTGAAGTTTTGTAGGATTAAGGGGCGAATAGTCAGTCTGAACCGTTTTTTCAATTCCTTCATCCTTAAGAAATCTAATTTTCCTTAGACTTTTTGATCGATACGAATGTCTGAATTTGCTCTCCACAAAGTAAAAAACAATGTACTACCATACTAGAGCCGATTTAAAAGACAAAAAATTAATAAAGTAGGTTCATTTTCAAATTTCGGCTTCCAAACTTTATCATCTTCTTTACAGGAGACATAAAGAGCTTCTGAGATTTTGATTTTTTATTCAGCAATCTCTGCACTTTATAAATGAATAATACAGCCCCGCATTTCCTCCAACAATCACATTTCAAGGGATATTTGCATGAAATCTGACTATTGCCTAAACTTTTGCAACAATGTGAAAAAATATCTTTTGTAATATCCAAAATTTGATTCCAGTTATAGTTTTAAGAACTCCAGACACGTATTTGAGACCATATTGTGTACCTGCAGTACAAATTTGAAAGCATTTCGTTGAATAGTTTTCTTTTTATTCACATATTTGCATTTTGTCTAAACTTTTGCATCGCAGTGTATAATTACAGCTGGTAATATATGCTGGCCACAAAAGCAGAATTAAGAGAGAAAATTGAAACTTGGTCCAAAAAAAAAAAAAAAACTGATAATCATTTTCAATTTGGAACTGGCGAGGTGAAAATAAAAAGACAAAAAGGTTAAACCCAATGTTCGGTGAGTGGCTGAACATTTGGTTATTTCTTGAACGGAATATTTGGTATTCGGCAAAATATAGTATCAGGTACATTTCCACTTATGAATAATTTTTAAATTCTTCAAAACTCCACACACAAACTTGTCCTCCCCCCCCCCCCCCAAAAAAATCATACTCATTTTCTATTTCAAATTAGTGAAATGAAAATAATAATAATAATATATTAGATCAAAAGGTTAAACCAAATATTTGACATTCTGTCGAACATTCGGTTGGAACTTTAAAGGATTATTCGGTATTCGGAAATAATATGGCATTTGATACCCCCCCCCCCCCCCAACTTATAAATAATTTTTAAATTTTTCAAAACTCCACGCACAAACAAACACGCACACACAAACTTGTCTCCCCCCCCCCCCCACACAAAAAAAGGATAGCTCAGAAGAATTTTTTATTTCGAATCAGTGGAATAAAAATAAAGATACAAATATATTGCAGGTTAAAAGGTTAAAACCAAAATTTGGTGTTTGGCCGAATATCCGATTATAACTTTAACTAGATATTTCGCTTTCGGCAAATCTCCACTTATGAATGGTTTTTAAGTTGTTAAAAACTCCACATATACACATAAACTTGTCTTTAATTTTTCGCAACAAGTAAACACATAGTAGACACATATGCTGCAACAACATAACAAGTAAACACATAGTAGACACATATGCTGCAACAACATAACAGCAAGTAAACACATAGTAGACACATATGCTGCAACAACATAACAACAAGTAAACACATAGTAAACACTTATGCTGCAACAGCATAACAACAAGTAAACAAGTACTCTGCAACAACATAACAACAAGTAAGCAAGTATGATGCGATAATATAACAACAAGTAAACACATAGTTAACACATATGCTGGAACAACATAACAAGTATGCTGCAACAGCATAACAAGTATGCTGCAACAGCATAACAACAAGTAAACACATATTCTGTTCTTAAGTATATTCCAGGAGCCAGTAAATAGAGAAAAATGACAAAACGCGGGGAAAAGAAACTCTTACACGAGAAAGTCAAATCGATGGGGACCAGACAACTTATATTCACATTCAAACTTGGAAGAATATTTTCCAGATAAATAGCGTATAGACATAAATCTCAACTGGATGGGGGAAGTAGTCATAAATTGAGCATGGAAGAACACATTTTTCGTTCTAAGTGACGATAAATTTTCCCTTTTGATAAGGGAAATGGGAAATTGAGACCCATTTCTTCATCCAGAAGGAGGGAATAAGCGATCTCTTGTTCAATCGAAGAACCGTAATTTTGTATCAGGCTAACAATTGAGTTCCATCAAATGGCTGTATTTCATGCCTCGCTCTACATTAGGTTCGGAATTGCAGTCATTTCTTGGAAGAAGCTTTTTTTTTTCCTTTGATAACTTTTTTTTTTAATTTTTACGATTTTTTCGGATAAATGAACATTTTTCAAACTGTAAGCTGAAAGCATTTACTTTATGAAGATACGTAATAATAACGTGTTTCTCTTTGAATTTACGTTCTGAAATTCAGTTTCAACGGAATACTTGTTTGAAGCTTTGCAAAATGTAATTTCTCGTATTCTTTCGACAGATTAAATTCTGAACGCACATGTTTCTTGTCTAAGACAAAAATACCAACAATTAGTCTGAAGCTGAATGTTAAGCAGAAAGCTTATGAACCATCTGTTTTAATCTGTAAATGTCTTTTAATAGGGTAAATCGGGGTATCACCCTCCATTAAGAGGAAACATTTATAAAAACTTTTGTTTGTATAAAAAATTGAAAATAATCCCTAATGCTTTTCCTTAAGCCTACGCTGCAAAAAATAAGCTGTTGTTTTTATAGTATCATATTGGCAGCAGAGGTTCCAGTCTAAAACTGTAAAATCACAGTAATAAACTAGAACTAGCTATATTACAGTTAATCACTATAATACTCGCAATTTTACACCTTATTACTGAAAAATTAGCCATATTACCATAAAGTTAGCTGTATTATTACTGTAAAAACAACAGTATAATACTGGCTGCAGAGGTTCCAGTTTAAAACTATAAAATGCACAGTAATGAACTGTGAAACTAGAAATTTTATACTTTATTACTGTAAACTAGTAATTTTACAGTCTACTGCTGTGAAATTAGAAATTTTAGTTTATTACTGTAAAGGGGCATTAACATGAGGGGCATTAACATGAAAAATAAAATAATAATCTATCTTTCCAATGAAGGAAAAAAGTCTGATGTGTACAAAGCCCCAGTTAAAAGACAATTGAAAAAAATCTGTATTGTTGGGTATGAAATTATATTCGAAAAAACTTCAATGAAGATAAATACTACAGATATATAAATCAATCAATTTTTACTATCATTCAATAATAATTTCATTTTTCAAATGAAATTAAAAAGTTAATAAGAAAATTAAAAATAAAATAGTGCTAATTTTCAGCAAAAAATGGCATTAAAAAGCATTTTTTGGAACAGTTTTGAAAAATTTCGGAGGGGGTTTGAACCCTAAAAACCCACCGCATAAATACGACCCTGTACGGAGATATAGCTGAAGCTTTTTTCAAGGCTTAGAAATACCCTTTGACACATTTTAGAGGAATGAAATTTTCTTGGAGAAGTAAAATATACAAAAGCACTGAAGATATGAGTCATCAGTGCTATTTTGATATTTAACATTTAGAATGCTTGACATTTTGAATTTGAAATATAAAATAAAATTAATCATTCAAGCATAATACGTTTAAAATTTCAACTGCTTTTTCTCTATTTCCTACTCTGTTAAATTTTTATTTTAAAATTTAAAGGGACAAAACTCGCCTGACTAAATTTTTAAAAAATCGGATTCAGTACCTAGAAAATAAAATTTTGCAAACATGAAATATTTTCTCCTTCATGAATAAAAGCGATGTATATTTTATATTACTAAGTTGTAAGATGACCATAGTATGAGTAATTGTGAATAAATACGTACCACATCGTGTACAATTTCACCTCATTGTATACAAATAAATCATTTTTGCATTTAAAACTTTTCAATTGTAGGAGAAAAACCGAAAGAAATGGTAATGAATTAAACTACGATTAAACCAAAAATAAGCAGCAAATAATAAAATTAGCACAATACAAGAAGACAAAAGGTTAAAGCATCAAAATTTGTGTTGTACATGGTAATAAAATGCGAAAGCAGTTCAGTTGCAAAATGTTTCTATAACTACACCTGGCTGTGAATACGACAAATACACATATCATAGAAAATATATTTTTAAACTATTTATATCAGCTTTATTTGCGCTAAACAGTGCAAAATAAGCTTAAGATATAATTTCCCGATTTTAATAGTCAAAACTTCCAGTTAATTTTATTATAGTTATATTTCGGTTGATAAAGCAGCTATTAAAATTAAAATAAGAAACTGAGAGAAGTAGAAATTAAGGCAGTATAGTAAAAGCTATTAGTGCAAAGCTAAAGCTTTATTCCAGGGCTGCGGAGTCGGAGTCGGAGTCGGACTGATTTTGGACCAAAGGAGTCGGAGTCGGAGTCGCTGAAAAACATGTCGACTCCGACTCCGACCACCTCCGCTTTGGATGAAATTTTATGGAGGTAAAAACATTTCTTTGAAACTAACAGAAACAAATTTTCAGCGTCCAATATCAAATCCTTAGCATCTAGGATCATTAAAAAGTGCTTTAAATGCGGTTCTTTGCAGCAAAAATGCAATGTGTTAAAATAAAGTGTGGCCATTTAACAAGAAAAGGATTAGTTTTGTACGGAGTCAAATGACAAGAGCGGCACTTGTCTTTTGCTCTGGAGAAAATGGACTTTTTTGGGAAGTCACAGTGACCTCCGAGAATTGAGGTGAATGTGGTGAAATTACCTGCGAGAATTCTTGAAAAATTGAACTTTTTGAAAGGTCACAATGACCTTTCATGACCTCCGACTGGTGTACCCCAGCTTGCTATCCACCCCCCTAAAGTGAATCCTATCTACGACCATGAATAAAAATGAAACTTTTAAAAATGGACTTAATATTTCAACCTTTGTTTAGGGTTTTTCCCTCTTCATATTTGGGTAAAAAAAAATTTAAAAAAAAGCAGGAGTCGGGAGTCGGAGTCGAAAGTTTTAAAATCTCGGAGTCGGAGTCGGAGTCGACCATTTTTCCTCCGACTCCGCAGCCCTGCTTTATTCCATGCTAACTATGAAGTAAACTAGAATTGCAATTTCTGAGCAGTGTAATCAAAAAATCATGTACTCATCTTATTTCACTTTTTACTGCAAACCAAGCTTATACAAATGGTCTATAGATTTAAAAACCATTTCTATTTTGTTTTCAAGTCTTTTGGTTTTGAAATTTCTTTGAGTGAAAAATTGCTAATTATACAGTAATAAATTGTATACATTTGCCGTGCATTTTGCAGTTTTAAACTGGAACTTCTGCTGCCAGTATTATACTGTTGTTTTTACAGTATAATTTTACGGCAATAAACTGTAAAATTGCTAACTTTACAGTAAGAAACTAAAATTGCTAGTTTTACAGTTTATTACTGTGCCTTTTACAGTTTTAAACTGGAACCACGGCAGCTAGTGCTATACTGTAAAAACAACAGTTCATTTTTGGCACTGTGGAAACTTTTTTGAAATTTAAAACTTATTCTGTGACTTTCAAATGCAATGAATCGAAAAAACGAAAAAAGCTAAAGAGCAAAAATCAATTGAAAAGCAAAAGATCTTTAAACAATTGAAGAGCCAAAGTAACATTTCACCGCGAAAAGAAGAACATAAGTTTATAGTTTGACACATTCTATGTTACGGCTGTTCCTCCGCCGAAGAAAAAATTCGAGAGAGAGAGAGAAAAAAAAGATATTATAGCTGAAATCAGCCCATAAATTGAGCACGGAAAAACACTTTCCATCGGCAAAATGGATAAATTGTCGCCATTGAAAAGTTAGATGTGAGATCCAGTCCCATTTGCTACTCGTATGAAGGGCCGAAAAACGTTATCTCCGACTTCGTTCCGTGCTGGGGAGTTTAGTGTAGATTTGCATAGATCGAATATATTTATCTTCTTCTTTTGAAGTTTTGTCTTTTGTTATTTTCTTGACATAGCTTTTAAATATTTATTAAAAGATTTTGTTTTTTCCTTTAGTTTTACTTTGTCTCAATGAAAGAAAGATTCTACGACAAATTTTACCATTAGGTGGGTTTAAATCTTTATTACAGAACTGACTTTTTTTTTTCAAACGGAACTGTATTTTTTTATCTAAACAAAATGTGAAGAATAAAATGTAAGTAACAAAGCAAAAACAAAAAAGATAAGCTGCCGCGGTGACCGTAGTGGTATTGAATATATTATTGAACTATTGCACAAATGGAATACTTACAGACACTTTATTTACATGGAGCGTATGTACAACCAACGCCTCCTAAATACTAAATGCCTGAAACTTCCCGGTTTTTAGCACAGAGCAAGATTTCATTCTAGGTTCACGATACACTGCCATCTACCAGAGTTCTTCGAGAAAGAGAAATTAACGATTGGTTCATTTCTAAATTTAAATTTAAAAATCAACCAATCAAAAAATTTAACTCGAATATTGTTTGGATCCATCGCCAATAGCTGAAAAGTTCCCTTGGTTCACGATACACTGCCATCTACCGGAGTTCTTCCAAAAATTAACGATTGGTTCATTTCTGAATTTAAATTTAAAAATTAACCAATCGAAAAATAACAACGACATCATCGGATTGCCGCAAGGTGGCGTTTAATGTTGAACCCATCTCTACGGTAGCGAAGCAAATGTTATAGGCATTTAGTATTTAGGAGGCGTTGGTACAACACAGCAAGATAGAATATCATGGCATCAAGAACAAGAACCAAAACACCGTAGTAGAAGTAGAAATTATTATACACGGAAGAGCACGACACTAGCGCCGCTTGTATTGAAGAGGAGAGACCTGACAGCAGCTTTTGAAATTCGCTAACACTGCAGTTTTAGCACCGCAAATTTCTCTGTAAATTAAACGGCTCAAACCTTGAAAGGTTCTGTTTTTCAGTCAAAGTATTTTTTTTAATACAAATTATGTGGAGCTAGAGATGCTCGCTAAATCACTGAAATACAAAAGTCATAACCATTCGTCTTCGAATTTGTGCAAAGTTGCTAATTTTATTTTTTATTACCGTGCATTTTACAGTTTTAAACTGGAAACTCTGCTGCTAGTATTACACTTGTTTTTAAGGTATAGAGTACAGCTAAAAAAACTGATAAAATTCTAACTTTACAGTGAGAAACTGTAAGCTTGCTAATTTTACAGTTTCTTACTATGCATTTTACAGTTTTAAATTGGAACCTCGGCTGCCAGTAATTGTACTGTAAAATCAACAGTTTTTTTTTTTTTGTAGTGCAACGGTTTTAGTGGAAGAGTCAAAACATCAGACAGCATTAAATGACGAGGGCAGTAAACGCGACAAGAAATTATAAGATTTGCTACATGTGTTTCTTAACAGAGAAATATGCACCGTATTTCAATTAAATTTAATTTCTGAATTACAAACGAACGACGATGCTCCACAGAAAGCAAGTGTTTCGCTAACGCTCATTTAAAGCAACCCGCGTTTGTCTTGTTTCCAACAGACATTAAGCTGGACTTGTCTATGACCTAGCGCCGAGCTGGACTATATCCATTTGAGCAGATATCGCATTCATTCAACGCAACTTCTAATCAGTCTTGAGCTGGACTGTATCCATTTGAGCAGATATCGCATTCATTCAACGCAACTTCTAATCAGTCTTGAGCTGGACTGTATCCATTTGAGCAGATATCGCATTCATTCAACGCAACTTCTAATCAGTCTTGAGCTGGACTGTATCCATTTGAGCAGATATCGCATTCATTCAACGCAACTTCTAATCAGTCTTGAGCTGGACTGTATCCATTTGAGCAGATATCGCATTCATTCAACGCAACTTCTAATCCAGCGCAACTTCAACTTTTCCTTCAACCGGAAACAGCATGACACAGGAATGTTTTCTGGTGGTAGTTGACTGGAAAGTGGAAGTTGAGGTTAAATTGAGAATTGCGTTGAACGAATTTTGCTACACACTGCAAAAAATGAACCGTTGTTTTTACAGTATAACACTATCAGCCGAGGTTCCAATTTAAAACTAAAATGAAAAGTCATAAACTGTAAAATTAGCAATTCTACAGTTTATTACTGCAAAGTGAGAAATTTTGCAGTTTATTTCTGTAAAATTTGGCTGTATTATACTGTAAAAACAACAGTATAATACTGGCAGCAGAGATTCCACTTTAAAACTGCAAAATGCACTGTAATAACTGTGAAATTAGCAATTTTCGTTTAGTACTGTAAAATGAGCAATTTGACAGTTAATTACAGTGAAATAAGCAATTTTTGCAGTTTATTACTGTAAAGTTAACTATATTATACTGTAAAAAAAACAATGATTTTTTTAAAATGTAAGAACACGTCCCGCGGCGTATCAATTGGCGTTGCAATCGTTTTTTTTTTCTTGATACAACTTTCTGTAAAAAAATTCTATACTGTAAACACTACATTTTACAGTAATATTTACCATACAATTTTTTTGAATTTTTAACAGTGCCTTTTGTACATTAAAATCCTGAGCTCGCAAAACCATCTGGTTACTTCGAATTTATTATTTTACTTAAAATAACTAATTAACACTTTAACGAAATAGTAAAGTTTATCTTTAAATGAATTAGCATTTGAAGGAAATGAAATGTTTGTCCTTATAATTAGGGATGCACCGATTAATCGGCCATAATCCGCCACTTTGCCGATTATTAATAATCGGCAAATTTGGGCCGATTAATCGGCCGAAAAAATATTTTTCAAATATTATTCTTTAAGGTATACCTTCACTAAGAAACTATGATGAATAATTTTATTAACAGTAATAATAATCCTCACAGACGATATAAAGCTTTTTTAAAATTAATTCTCCTTCTTCGAATAAGTATACAAAGACAATGTTGCAACATTTTTCATGTGGCGATCGTTTTCTCCTTAGCAGTGCTTTTAGATAACCTCTAATTTTCAAAGAATAAAAGTATTGAATTAAATTGCTGCTAATTATTACAAAATATGAATTAAAAATACTCCTACATTGGAGTGCTCACCACAGACTTCCCCCCCTTTTTTATGTCCCAATTTTCATGCCCAATTAACATAACTAACAATGTGTCAGTAATATTATTGAAAATAATATGAAAATTGGTTCTAAGAAATTTGATAAAATGTTGAAATTAGTTTGTGAAAACTAGGAAAATGGAAAAAAAAATCTTCTTTCAGAAATAAATTACTTACTATTTTTAAACTTGGAATTGCATAAGAGAGAATAAACACTGATGGTAAAAATGGTGGTCGAAAAACAATTATTCTTATCATTAATTGGCTCAGCCGATTAATCGGCCGATTATCAACAACCGATTAATCGGTAATCGGCCAATTTGCTTATCGGTGCATCCCTACTTATAATGTTACATTTAATAAGAAATGAAATGGAGTTTTTACATACTTAAGGTTTAATATTTTTTTAATAAGTTGTTTTACATTGTTATTTATTATTTCGGTGTGTTTTTCGCTTTCATTTTAACTTATGAGTGATAAAAATATATTCCATAGCATAAACTCATGTTTAAAACCGAATTTCTTCAGCAAGACACTGGTAAGAACTTTTTTTTCTTGGCATTGTATTGTCTTGAAACTTGAAAACTAATCGAGTTATCAATGAAAAATAAAAAAACCCCAAACAAAGAACTGACAAAGTAGAGCGCTATTGTTTAAACAAATCTCCTGACTGGAACACTTAATAATTTCCATTATTCAGATAAATAGTTTTTGTCCCCGAACAAAGCGTTTGAAGAAACATATAATGACAGTTCGAAAGCTTCAAGTTATTTGTGTGCTGTTATTTTTTTAAACTTTCTGGAATGAATTAAACTAATTTCGCTCGAAGAATTCTAAAGCTTATTTTTACAAAGAAAACTTACAACCAAACTTGCTAACTCCTGTGAAACATAATTAGCACTCAATTAATTCTTTATTTGTTATGGTAATTTTGTAAAAAACATACATTGTTCTAAAAAGTTACCAGAAAGTTATGACTTACATTATACATTGTATAACTTTTCCTGATGATTCTCTAGCAAAGTTATTACAAATAATAACAAAGTAGTTATAAAAAAGTTATACTCGTATATTACACGATTCAGAACTAACGAAGATAGCAAGTTTACTGTCTTTTAAAATAAGTTATGACCGTTTTTATTATTGAAAAATAAATCTAATGTTAACGTAAAACTATATTCTTGCGACTGAGCTTTCAATCGTCTGCAGATTAATTTTAGCCTTTTCTTGGCTTAAAGAAATGAGCTGAACTGAAGTGATGAATGAGATAAAAATAATGACAATTGATGGAAGGAGCAGACACAGTTGATTTTTGATGGAGCATTCTGAATTGATTTTGTTGCAGTTTGAGTTGTAAATTGCCGGTGTGTAAATAGTTCATTCTAATATAACATTTTATAAAAAATGATTTCTCTTTTCGAATATTCTCTTCACAATAGCGATAAAGATTGCAAGCGCCCACATGAAGAGTTTCCCCCACATGATTTTACCTTCATAAGATTATTTTTAAAGATCCGCTAACAGGATATGCTCCACGTTTGAATCAAAATATTTTTAACATAGTCGGCTAGAGAAAGCTAAATTCTTTCACTAATCTCAGCAACACTGTAAATTAATATTTTAACCATAAACAGAGAAAATTGCAAATATTTTTAGTAGGATTTGTTTTTTAGAAACAACTTAAAAAACGCTATTTAATAAAAATAAAAGTCCCTATACTTGACGAAGAATATTGGGGAAGGTAAGGAATTGATTGGTTAACTAGTTCAGAAAACGTAAAGCGTTTTATTTTTCAGAAAAAAGAAATAGTTGCAAACTATTATATTTCTAATATGAATGATTAAGGAAAAGCTTTTTTAAGTTGCTTGAAAATATAACCCCCCCACCGATTTTAGAAACAATTAAAATGTGAAAGAGTCATGTATGCACTTAATTAGTTTTATGTCACAACACTATTCGTTTTTTCAACTCTGAATCACTTATCTCAATTTCTGTAAGGCAAATAAAACAGTTCTTTAAACAAACACAGAACGATGAAAATAAAATCGCTTGCTTCGTTTATAATTTTGTATAAAGGTAAAGTTAACAGTATGAAAAAATCGCCTGCACATCTAATGTTTAGTTTTCCAGTGTTGCCACAGCGTAAAAAAAGTCGCTGTAGTACACTGCTCAAAACAATTAGGGGAGCAAGCAAACAAGTGAAGAAAACCGTGCAAGACAGCCACTGATTGGCATACAATGGATAGTACACGTGTATCAATACGCAATATACACAAAAAAAAGAACTAAAAACTTGGGAATTAATCTTTAATTCTTTGAAAATGAGGAAAAGCCATGAAAAGGCGATTTTGGGCAACATTTTGGTTACATGTAAAAGATAAAAAAAAGGTACTGTTTAGACATGATGCATGAGTTTTGATTCGGCGTGTGGTCTCCTTGAACAGCTAAGACTGCTGCACACATGTTTGGCATGGATGCGATAAGGTTAATGGTCTTAATTTGGGGAATACTGTTCCACTCCTCAAGAAGTGCAATCTTCAAGTCTCGGACAGTAACAGGCGACCTTGGTCGCACAGCAATGTATCGTCCGAGCATGTCCCAAACATGATTGATTATATTCAGGTCAGTAGAGCACACTGGCCATACGATGCATTTTTTCAGCTTCAAGCATGTTCTCTATCAGACGAGCTCTTTGCAGTCGAGCATTATCGTCCTTGCAAAACAAAGGAATCTCCAATAGCTCCAGCGTAAGGGATGACATGAGGTCTCAGTATTTCGTCTGCATACCTTCGGCCCATCAAAGTGCCATTCCAAATGATATGCAGGTCCGTACGTTCGCATATGCTTATTTCACCCCATACCATCCAACCAGATCGTCTGTATTGTGACCTTTCACGAACGAATGCGGGGTTATTTCGAGTGCCCCTGTCCCTCCATACCAGAACACGTCTGGTGTCACTCTCCAGACTGAATTGAGGCTCGACAGTAAACAGCACTTGCGTCCAATCATGTTGCTCCCAATCTCGTTGTTCACAACCCGTCTTCTTCGGGCCACACAGTGCCATGGGGTCAACGAAATGCAGACCATCGGCCTACGTGCATAGAACCCTCCTTTATGAAGCCCATTACGTACTGTCTGGCTGGAAACCCTTCGTCCTATAGCCAAGAGCAACTGCCTTTGCAGATGCGTAGCATTCTCTATTCTGTTTCGACTGGCTGTAAACCGTATAAACAGTTGCTGTAGTGGCGCGTGGCCGACCTTGTCCTGATCGACGTCTAACATCTCCTGCTACTGGGAATCGATTCCACAGTCTTGCAACACTTCTGACGACTCCAACATCTTCTGCGACACTACGTTGTGTTCGCCCGGATTCCAGCCTGCCTATAACAAGCCACGTCATGGATTCCGGTAAATCACATTGTTGAGACATTTTCAAGTAACCTTGTCTCCAAAATTAAAATGTAAAATAACTCCTGCGCAATCGAATTTCGCAGTCGCGGCAATAAAACGGACGTTTCTGAAACATGTCGATTTTTGCACTTATCTTCTTTTTCTAGTTTTTGGTGCCATTAACTTAATTTGTTCACAAAATTTTCTTGTTCCGTTTCCTAGTAGGCTTTAAATTAAGAATGATTCATTTTACGTTACTTATCGGTATACATTTTTGCGTAATTTTGTTAAAACCATGTGCTCCCCTAATTGTTTTGAGCAGTGTATTTTCCCTCGTAAATATAACTTTTTATATATCATCGTTACCAATATGTACGAATGTTCATCGTGTGCAGACATCAAGGATTGCTTGAAGTTCTGGTAAAACGAACGGATAATGTTGTTTTTATAGGTTGTGTGTGGTTTGTCACTTCTCTGACGTCACTCTCCTGGCAGTTTTGTGCCTCAAATGGCTAAATATACAAGCATAACAAATTTCATTTTACATCTTAATTATACCTGTGCAGGTAATTTGAATGAACATAAACAATGCGAAAGTTTTTTTTGGATCTGCAATGCGACTTGTATGCAACACGTCGTGTTTTCAAGATATTTAAAAAAAAACTTTATTGTAATCAAAAAAGATTTTTTGGATACAGGAATTATATTAAATGAGTTCACACTCTGATTTTACACCGGAATATAAGTGAAATAATCGTAAATCAAACCAGAACTCTACAATAGTGTCACTCCCCTGGCAACGCATTTTCCCCTAGTATCAATAAAACTCAAAAAAATCAAAATCTCGTCTGGTCCTTACCACTACAATCATAAAAATAGCTGTGACTTATGAAATAATGAGGGTGCAAGTAAACAGATTACTTTTCTTTAGGGACAGAAAAAACAGATTACTTTTTTAAGTTGCTTGAAAATATAATTCCCCCCCCCCTTTAGAAACAATTAAAAAGGGTTGGATTTGGTGTTATATATATATATATATATATATGTATATATATATATATATATATATATATATATATATATATATATATATATATATATATATATATATATATATATATATATATATATATATATATATATATATACTGCATACAAGTCACAAATTTTAACTTTTCACAGAAGCCTATTGTAGCACAGCTAATATCAGATTAAGTTGGTATGGGAATGTGTGGAACTTGAGCTGTAGAGAAGTTTTATGAATGCAAAACATTTATTTTCTTGGTAAATACGCTCACTGGTTTAACGATACGTTTTTTTATTGTAAGTATTGCAGTAAAAATATGCTATCGAAATTTTATTAAAAAGAAATTTAACGCCTCTTTCTTATCAAAATACAAAAGAGTTTAGAGTTTCATGCGCATAAAACAATTATGTTAAAAACTCAAGAATAAAAAAAACGTATTACAACAAAAGAAGAACATTTCGGTTATCATAATAATTGAAAGAGAAAACAACAATTGGGTAATGCTTCGGAGACAAAAGAACGAACATGAATCAAAACAACTGAAAACACATAATCAACTAAACAGCAAGAAAACCTCATTTTAATTTCTTTAAGTTAAGGTGTTTTTTAAAATGTTTTATTAAGATAACTGCATTGAAGACAGCCGCAACAGAAATGTTTTTATTTCTACTTTGAAACAACATTTCGTGCATGAACAAAAGCGTGCGTTCAGACAGCAAATAAAACCTTCACGAAGGCGACTGTTTTATTTTATTTTTCTGAAATTAATTAATGAGTTTAGTTTTCTTTTTGCATTTAAGTATAAGTTGATGATGTGGTTAATTCATTAATTACGTTTTCTTTCATCAATATTTTATCATTAGATAATTGATGAATGTTCTTATGAAAGTTTTTTGTCGGTTTAAAGTTTTTCGCAAAGGTTACTGGGTAACTACGAAAATTAGAAAGTACTAGCTGCCAGGGCAGCTAGATTAGCTTCCTGCGGCATGTTAATGCATAACGTCCCCCTTCTCTAACTTTTACCTCATTCTGAAGTTATATTATTTGATATAATTTAATGTTCATTCGATTTCAAGACATACCACGCACGTGTGTATGATGTACTTTGTACGTTTATTTATTTATTTTTTTTTTGAAAACGATTGAGGAATTTTTCTACAGAAGAACTGTAATAGTTATATTCTTTAAAAGGTGCGACAAAACTTTATTTATTCATTTATTTACTTTTTATGTTTCTATTTCATCTGATGAGAGGGGTATATTTTTCTTTTAGAAATCATCTTTACGTGTTAAAAAGGTATGTTTGACATAATTTTTAGTCTCAGATAATCAAGAGAATAATGATCAGATGCTAGAATGCCGATGTCGATGTACGGGAAAGTAGGCTCGTTTAGTTATTGACAGAACTTCTTGTTAATATAAGTAGATGGCTTTTCAACAAATGAATGTTTCAAAATATTTCAAGTAGCTAACGATAAAAATTCTACGTAAGTGGCCCGCTTATGAGTTTCGTGTTTGATTTAGTTAAGCCTTCATTCAAAATTCTCATTATCATTGTTATCACTGTTTCATAGCAACGACGGTTTGCAAGAATGGATTTCATATTTAATCATTTATTAGGCTTAATCGCTTTAAACTTGACTACTTATTAATTGATATCTTCGCTAATTAAAATCGTATAATTATATAAACTGAAACTAATGAAGCCTGAAAAATTACCTATCTATCGGTACCTGGTTCGACTTTCAGTTCATTGGCGTTCAGGAGAAAGAAGCGTGACATAGATAGAAAGAAAGATAGAAAGATACTCAGTTTTTAATATAAGTAGATTCTCTGAAACCTACACTGTAAAAAATGAATGTTGTTTTTATATTATAATACAGCTAATTTTATAGTAATAAACTGTAAAAATTGCTAATTTTAGAGTAATGTACTGTATATTTAATACTGTAAGGTTTTTAATTTTACAGCACTAAACTGTAAAATTGCTAATTTTAGTTTACAACCGTGCATTTTACAGTTTTAAATAGGAAACTCTGTTGCCAGTATTATACTGTTGCTTTTACAGTATAAAACAGCTAAATTTTACGAAAATAAACTGTAAAATTCCTTCCTTTACAGTAAGAAACTGTTAAATTGCTACTTTTACAGTTTATTAATGTGCATTTTACAGTTTTAAATTGGAGCCTCGGCTGCAGCTATTATACTGTAAAAACAACAGTTCAAACTTCGCAGTGTATTAACGAAGTTGAGGGTTCTTTAACCCCTTCCAGGCTCATTTTATTTCGGGATTATGGATCAAAAAATGTCAATTTTTTTATGCTTATTTTCAGACATACATATGTTTTTACACATAATAGCATCATTCGCATTCAACATTTCCTAAAAATAAATGTAAAAATATCTATTTAAATAATCATTATACCCTGGAGTTGGCGCCTACTCTTATCTTAAATCTACAGCTCAAAACACCTTATAGTGCTGCCATTTAGTAGCAACAATAGTAAATAAAAGCATCCGAAACCATAAAAGGGACATGTGAAATAATTCGGGAAGGACTGGTTGTGCAGTGTTAATTTTCACAGTGCCCGAGCTACACTCGGGATGAGCCATAATGGAACATTTCGCTTGCCCGAGTCCAGCTCGGGAAAAGCCGGGAAGAGGTTAATCTCTACGTAAACAAAAGATAATGTCTGTGTGCCTTTGTGCGATGTCCATACGAATTTGGGATTCTTACATACATGAAATTCGGTACGTAGGCAGTTTGAAATCTCGGATATTGTACCTCGTAACTGTAAAACTGTAAAATGCACCGTAGTAAACTGTTAAATTAGTAATTTTATGGTTCAGTACTATAGAATTAGCAATTTTTACAGTTTAGTACCATAAAATTAACTGTATTATGCTGTAAGAACAACATTCATTTTATAGTGTAAATTAATAGTGCAAAAATATTAACTTATTCATACAACACAATAGATGAAATTAACTTTGGATGTCACAAATAAGTTAAATTTTAAGTAACACAATTACATCAAACAAAAATAAAAAGACAGGTTCACATGCTGCAAACCAAAGACTGACGTTCACTTGTCAGTGAACCTGTCTTTTTATTTTTATGCACTGATGATGGGGCTTGCAGTTTATAGCCCCGAAACAGCTGTTTGCTGAGTTTTTAAACTCTTTTATTCGTATTTATTTGTACTTTTTAAACGTTGTCTATTTTTACTCATTTCATAGTACAAAGTTTTCGACAAATATTTCACAAAAATATGACTGTGTCAGGAATGCAATTGCATCAAATGTGAGGATTAAAAATTGTTTTTACTCCTGTTCAGTTAACCCTCGTGGGTTCCTTGGGGTCATATGTGACCCCAATGCAATTTCTGTTTAATATATTTTGTTAATCAACCATTTGTTTTTAATGGCATTTTGTGGCTTTTATTCTTCTAGTTTTCTATTCAAAATAATGCTATTATTGTGTTTTATTTTTCCCGAATTGCATTTTTTGCACATAAGACCCTTGGGGTCACTTCCCCAGAAGGCCAAAAAAAGAGGACGTTGCAACTTTTGTCCAAGAGAACTGGACAGAAAATGCATCGATAATGTCATAAGTGTTTGAAATTCACTTGCAAAAAATCATGTTTTTTCAGATCTGTAACAGTTGTAAATAAATCTACAGTTATTGTAAGTTTTGCTCTAAAATTATAATTTTTAATGCATAAAATAAATTTTACTGTGATTGTGTCTTTTTATTTTTTTAGCATTAAAACGTTTGTGAACTTAAATAATGTATGTAACATTCAATAATTATAATGAATTAATTAAAGGAAGCATTGGGGTCGTTTATGACCCCAAGGGTCTTGAGTGTAACTGAAATGGGAGGGACCCACGAGGGTTAAAACATGAAGAGCTTTAGGAACATGTTGACATTTCGTGTTGCATTTCCCCGCCCGAGACAGTGGAATCTCCCAATAAAGTTACTCAATAGATTTTTCATAGTTAACACTGTCTAGAATTATCTGCTGCTGTAATAAAACTACACTGCAAAAAATTAACAGTTGATTTTACAGTATAATGATGGCAACCGAGGTTCCAATTTAAAATTGTAAAATGCACAGTAATAAACTGTAAAACCAGCAATTTACAGTTTCTTACTGTAAAGTTAGCAATTTTACAGTTTATTGCGTTAAAATGTAGCTGTATTACACAGTAAAAAACAACAGTACACTACTGGCAGGGGAGGTTCCTGTTTAAAACTGCAAAATGCACGGGAATAAACTGTGAAATTGGCAATTTTACGGTTTAGTATCGTAAAGTCGGGTTACTTGGACCCTAAGGGGTTACTTGAGCCCATTACAGTAAAATGATAAAATCTAGGTTTGGTACTTATTAGTTGAAGACTTGCACGTAGTTCCTCGTTTCTACTCTAGGTAGAAGCACTCTGCAGTCTCTAGACCAAACCCAGATTTTATCATTTTACTGTGGGCTCAAGTAACCTCCTTGTGGGTCCAAGTAACCCGATTTTACGGTACTTTAAAAGTAGAAATTGTACAGTGTATTACTGTAAAATTAGCAATTTTTACGGTTTATTTTCATAGCATCAGCTGTATTATACTGTAAAAGCAACATTCATTTTTTTACAGTGGGTACATCAATTGGTTTTGATTTACCGCTGGTTTATGGGGTGTTTTTATTGTGCTTTATCATTTTTATACCGCTGTGATGAGTGTCCGAAATTGTGTGAAATATAGCCTTTGTCTAAGACGCCGTATTTTCATTTGGGGAAGATGCAGTAGCTTTTCGACACACCCTAGAGAAAACAATGATCCTACTGGAAATAAAGACCTAGGCAGGAATTCAAGTGAAACAGGCGATTGCAAATTACAATCGCTACTGGAAATGAATTACATTAGAACGTTTCTTGATAAAAACATCGTGACGTCAGCGTGACGTTTGCCTATGAAAAACGAGCTAGATAAAACGTCACAGCCTGCTTGGCGAATAAGAGGAGATCACTGACTGCTTGTGAGCTCTTATTGGCTCCACCCGTAGTGATGTCAGTGCCAAGTTAAGTTGATGATAATGTAATTCACTTCCAGTAGCGATTGCAATTCGAAGCGATTGCAATGGTGTTTCACTTGAATCCCTGCCCTAGACAACGACACCGAACCGTCGGAAAAAAAGTAACTCGATGAAATGCATTGCATGAAACAGTTGGCGCAAAAAGTAGTTTACGGCATCTTCCCCATACGGAAATTGCAGTAATTGCCCAAACTGCCTCTTCCCCAAACATTGGAGAAGATGTCGAAATAGAATGGCTTTGTAGTCATTAGTTTTTCGGTGCTAAAAAAACTGTTTTTCAAAGTGAAACTCTTTTTTTACCTGTCAGAAAAGTCCATATTTAGTGGATAAAGTAGATTTTTAAAAATAAAACAAATGCCATATTTTATGAAAAATAAAGTCGAAAACTACTACGGCTTCCCCAATCTATCTTGAATTTAACCTACATAATCGCCTAGAAAATCAACGAAAAAAAATGAATGAAAAAATCAAAGTCAACAATGTTCAACAATCGACAAAACTTGAAACAATTGAACAGTATGTAATGACATCATTTATCACATTTGTAAGTACAAAATAAAATGTTCGCATGTTTAGAATTAAAATAAGACATCACGAAAAAGACAAAAATCCGTTGTAACTTAATAAAAATGAATAAATCAAAGAAAATTTCAGCTACTTAAAAATGACAATTAATTATTTGAAGCCATTATGCCTTTTTTTTCTGAAAAGGGAAATAAGAGAGAAGAAATTTAAAAACGCAGCGAACACTTAATATCTTTCCACAAAATGGGCTCTAATCAACTTTTCTTTAAAATAGATAACAATCTCTTTCCAGTGATAAAAAAAAAGTATTTAGTGCATTGAATTTTATTTATCTGTTTAGTTTTACGCATGAAACTTTTTATGAAGGAATTACAGAAACATCGTTTCGGATATTTTCTCTTTTTCTGTTGCGTTTTAGTATAATTTATGTTTTTCTTATACTTGTTTCCTTTCAGAAGTAGCCATTTTCTTTTTCGAGAAAAAACGAACTTCGCTGCTGCAAATTTAAAAATCTTTACAAAGATCTTTTATTGGATGAATATTCTTTTTTTTTTCGGTTTACAATTACGGAAACGCGTGTATTCATTAATTAAATGAGTATTCAATTGATTATTTTTATGAATATTTGAAAAAATAAACCTAAAAAATAGAAATAACTGATTGTTAACGATTTTTGTTTGAAAGAAGAGAAATTAGGATAGCTTTTTTGTTAGCATACTTATGTGAAATATCCAGTTCTTGCTTTTGTTGCGTAATTATTTACTTTATTCAAAAAATTCTTACCTCTTTCATATTATTCGAGTCTTTTGTGTTTAACTTCCCTGACTATAATGAAGATCGCTGAAGTATGTTTTTGGTTTTCTAGATGAAAAAACAAGACTATCTTTTGTAAAATTAAAGCAGAGTCTTAAAGATGATATAAAGAAACTGGGAGAGAACTGCAAAATCGGCTATAATCGGCCATTTCGCCAATTATTAATAATCGGCAAAAACTAGCTGATTTATAGGTGGAAAAAAGCTTTTTAAATACTAATTTTTAAACTACTTTCACCAAAAGACTTGAATGAGGATGAAAGAAATATGAAAAATTTTATTACCAGTAAATAAATACAATTTTCTGTAATCCTTACTATAACATGTGGTATGAAAGTGTACAGCGTAAAAACAGAACAAATAGTTCATACATTGCTTAAAACCGAATGAAATATTTAAAGATTACATCCAAAGCTGATATTTATATGACAATTTTAAGAATAATTAAATCCGCGAACTTTTGAACTGAAATACGAACACGAGTATTTCATTTTATTTATAATTATTCAAATTCAAAAGATCAACGGGCGGAGAAATTATAGTTCGAATAAAATTATTTTAAATATGCCTTGAAGGAGAAGCTATCATGAATAAATTTATAAACAAGAAATAAATAATTTTCTTCAAACATAAGTGTGATATGTGGTACGAAAGTATAGTGCGTAAAAACAAAACAATTCACACAAAGAATGAAGAAAAAGAAATAATAATCCGAGTAGAATTTTTAAATAAATTAATTTTCCTATTTCGAATAAATATACTCATGTTGTAATATTTTTAATGTATCGATACTTTTCTCCTTGGCATAGTGCTTTTAGATTACCTCTAAGTTTCACAAAGAATAAAAGTCTTGAATTAAATGACTACTAATAATTGGAAAATAAATTTAAAGCACTTCTAAATTAGAGTGCTCACCACAACCTCCACCTATTTTTTTTTATAAAGTTTCATGTCTAGTTAATATAATTAACAATGTGTTAATTATGCTGTGTGTTAATGTAATTCTATTAAAATAATATAGAAAATTGGTTTCAAAGAAATCGGATCAAAATTCGAAATTATTTTGGGAAAATAGGAAAATCGAAAAGAAAATCTTCCCTCAGAACGAAATTGTAACTACTTCGTCGGCCCTATGCTAAACTAACGAATGTGAAAAATCGCGTTTTTCAAGTTCGTTTTTCAAGCTCAAATTTTACAAATAATTAAAACTGAAATGATACCTTCGAACGATAGTTTTACACTTAAAGATATCTATAAAAGTTTAAAAATGGAAAATGACCAAATACGTCAGGTGGGAAAAAGTTATATGCAGTGTTTTGGCTCGCCTGAAAAGGGCCAATTTTCACATTCGTAAGTTTAGCATGGTGGCGACGACTTCTAAAGTCAAAATTGTAGAAGAAAGAAAAAAAAATAGTTGTGGTAAGATTAATAGTATTAAAAATAATCAACCTGATCATTCATTGGCCTGGCCAATTTATCGGCCGATTAATCGATTATCGGCCAATTTGCTTATCGGTGCATCCCTAGACATTAACAAACAAAAAAAATGGAAACCTAGCAATCAGTTTACTAATTTGTGCTTTATTAAAGCTGTTTAATGTTAGTGATCCACCGAGTACCTGTAAATACTCGGTACTCTGACTGGCTCGGCCAATTTGCCGAGTACTCAGTACTCGGCTAAATTTTGATTAGGTACTCGGCCGGTATCTCGTTCATTCCACCCAGGGATTGCTTTTTCGCTCTTATTAGATCTCATTAGTCTGGAGTAGGAAGTAACCGAACTGGGTGCAGATGCCAACTAATAGGAGCTAAGAGTGCCAAACTAATTGGTAGCTGATGAGATATTGCACACCGACAAGAGACCGCAGCAATGGTACACTGTTAAAATTTTTCCTGAAATTTTACGGTAAAAGTTACTGGCATCCATCCCAAGTAGCACACTTCGTTTTTTAAAGGTTGTAAAATGGTTACTGACGTTATACCAACCGCTTAAAAAGTTTATAAAACGTTTAAAGGTTATTTATGCTACCTGGATGTTACCAGTAACTTATACCGTAAAATATTTTTTTACTCTAAAATTTTACAGAAGAGAAAACGAGGATTAAAAAGCGCGTGATACGAGCGACAAGAATCGCGAACCCAGGACCCTATTTTTTCACACGGCTTTACTATCCACAGTCCCAGATAAGACACATCAGGAGAGCGTAAATAAGATATCATATGCATCCCACAGTAAGTCACGTGGTGATCAATTGGCGCTGGAATCGCAATTTTTTTATCGGCACTGTAGAAAAATTTCTGCACGGTAATCGCTACTCTTTACAGTAACATTTACCGTAAAAGCTTCCTGAATTTTTAACAGTGATACGGTACAATTCGTAAAATTGAGGCGGTTTTTGGCGATGTAATGCATGTATTTCTGCCTCAGCCCTGGCTCAAGGGTGGTAACGCATTACTAATTTTATAATGTAGGTCATTTGCAAGTAGGATTTCTGCCATTTTACTATAATCTGTTTCTTCTGGTTCTCAGAATGGTAGGAATCTGAAGCGTTTCCAACACCAAGAAGTATTTCTTTCCTAGCAATAACCTTTTGTTCCTTTTCATTCTGATAATCTCATTTATTAAAAAAAAAATCTGAAAAGTCAACATCATATTGCTCTTTCTTTATTGTGCAGGCTCACTAATTAGAGTAAAAATCATATAAAAATTTCACCCTTTTAAGATGTAACCTACTAGAAAAAAAAACGTTAAAAGATTTCGAGATAGTTTGATCATACTTGATTTTTTTAAAACTCAACGTTGAATAAAAGAAATATAATGGACGCAACAAGATTTTAATCTAAAAGTTTAAAGAAAAAACAGCATTTACTCGTTTTTTTTAAAGAAAGGAAGCCATTAGCATTTAGAACAATCATCATGTGCAGAGATTAAAATATTAACTACAAACAACTCGTGAAATTAAATCATTAAGTGATCAAAAGTTTTTTCAGCCCTATATATTTTTTTACTTTCTTCCTTAAGGTAATTAGAATTCAATTAAGAAATTACGAGAAGAGTCTTTAAAAGTAAGAAAGATGCTGCTAAGATTTTTCATAAAAAGTGCTTGAAAAATTATGATGAAGAGAGCAGTGTTATTAACTTCCAAGATTTCAATTTAATTTTAAATATCTTCAGTGTTTAACATTGCAAAAGGTAAATAAGGGTTTTAAGCAGAAAGAAAACAATGGAGATCGTTTTAAAAATTGTTTTACAGATTTCTTTTTCCCCATCAATATATTTCGAACTGATTTCTTTTTGTTTCATTTAATTAGCAAAAGCACCATTTTTATTTGTACTTTACAGTATATACTGTAAAATAATTTAATTAAATGTCTATTCAAATTGCAAATAAATTAAGGGATTACATTTAATTGGTACATACAAATGCTGCGAGAAATAACAAATTTTTAAAAAAAGCTCAAAAAAATAATTTATAAGGATCACAATTCTACTAAAACACTTTTGTTACATAATTTCGGAAGCAACAAAGAGCTATTGCATTTTTACAAAGTAGTGCTAATTATAAATTAAATCAAAATTTGAAATTGATTAAATTAATTAGTGAAGAGTTGGCAGTTCATTAAAACAAAAATGGCGATTATTATGAAACTGCGCTTTTGTGTGTGTGTGAGAAACGTTTAAAACTGAATTTAATGGTTAAGTAATTATTGTGTAAGAACCAATTAAAACTAAATGAACATTCGAGAGATTTTTACGTGCATTAAGTATATGAACTTTTTAAACTACAATGGAGCTTCGATAACTCGACACCCGATGAAAATATGTCGAGTTAAACAGATTTCAAATTTTACCGAGATTTCATGATTTCAACTCTTTAAGTGTTTTCTGCATGGCTTATTTACTTGTGATTTTCATTCACGTTATAAAATTAATTCCAACATTTGATTTTTTTCTCTTTCTTAACTTTTTTGAAAAGTACATAATGAAATAGATAGCTCAATCTGGAGCCCTTATTAGGAATATATTCATATATTTTAATAAGAGATAAGTGATGAGTAAAAATAAAAAACGTTTTAAAAAAGTGCAAATATATACATTAACCCTTTATGCCCCGCCCCGGTGGGACTCAGAAGTCCCGCTTATATTAATTTAGTATTATGAATCCAAAGTGGCTGGAATCATGCTGAAGCTTTTAAGTACCACTCCTTGTACTTTGCTGAGAGGCCGACAGATGGTAATTGCGATCGGAAACAGTTATTTTAGGGGCCCTAAGGCGTAGGGGGACTTAGACTCTACTGATTTTCAAAATTTGCTAAATTAATTTGGGACATAAAGGCAGGAATTCAAGTGAAACACGGACAATCGCAACTCACCATTATCCAAATTCCCAAATTTGGATAAGTTGCAATTGCTATAAATGCTAATCGCACTGACGTCACTACGGGTGGAGCCAATAAGAGCTCACAAGCAGTCAGTGATCTCCTGTTATTCGCCAATTAGGCTGTGACGTTTTATCTTGCTCGTTTTTCATAGGCAAACGTCACGCTGACGTCACGATGTTTTTATCAAGAAACGTTCTAATGTAATTCACTTCCAGTAGCGATTGCAATTTGCGATCGCCTGTTTCACTTGAATTCCTGCCTAAGAGCTAAAAAGAGCTAAAAACTCAACAAACAGCCGTTTCGAGGCTGTAAAATGCAAGCCCCATCATCAGTGCATAAAATTAGAAAGAAAAAGAAACAGGCTCACATGCCAAAGACAGTCAGGTGAACCTAATAGTTGCGTCAAGTTTTCGACTGTTGTTTTTCAGTTTTTACAGCTATAAGGGATCTTCCTCAGTCTGGGTCTGTTAAAGAGAACAGCCCTGTTCAGACTTGTTTGAAACATCTCAAGCTGCCTTGTTTCTTTTGGGAACTACCCCGGGATCATCGCTCAACTCATTTCTAGCCATACAGCACATAGTGTTGTTGCTGACTTCTTTGGATACAGGGGGAAGTTCTCTAAAACAGCTTTTTTATAGAAAAGAATCAATTGACTCAGAAACCGGACATTCTCTAAAATGGTCAATGTAAAAGAATATCGGTAGCAAAAAAAGTGGACTGAAATAGCGAGTGGGTGTCCACTTATAGAGATAGTTGTAAATCTGTGTCAAGTAAGACAAAATCCTACATTGAAATTAACATTGGACCAACCATTTTAAAACTAAATGTCGACTTACCGAGGTTGTCGAGTTATCCGCGTGTTGAATTACCGGAGTTTAACTGTATGTACTCATTCTGATGCACAGTAAAGGTCATACTGTTTTTTTTTTTTAATTTTTTTTTTTATTTTTTTTTTTTTAATTTTTTTTTTATTTTTTTTTATTTTATTTATTTTTTTTTTTTTTTTTTTTCGTCGTGTCTATGACTGGGCCGAGCTAAATAACTCCATGGATCCTTATAGCTGCTTTTGCGATTTGTTGGATGTTATCGTCATAAAGGTCTACAAGTGACGGCACTACACCAATTTCTCTCAGGTTCGCACTTATTGCTGGACACTCAAAGATATGACAATGTGTAAGCTGTGTATCTGGGCAATTGCAACAGTTTCTATACACCCTTTTACCCTCTCCATCAATCTTCATGCCCCTGTGATGGCCGGTTCTCAGCCTGGTTATAGTTTTTGTTATTGGTCGACTTGTATTTATTTCACAAAGCTGGTGTTTCACTTGGATGGGCTTATTTCTAAGTTTAGATTTAGCTACTGCGTTTGCATCTTGGAGATAGATACTGTTGTTGTTAGTATTAAGGTCTCTGGACTCCTTGGCTAATTTATCAGCATATTCGTTGCTTGCTATTTTGATACTGTTTGTTTGATAGAAGGAAGGAGGTTTTTGAGCGAATTTTCTTTCGACATCGTTGATTAAAAAAGTTTAAGCTTTGCGCTGTACGCAACGACAGTATGATTTGTTTCTGGGCTAATTATTGCAATTGGTTTAGTGCATAAACTTTAGTTTCACTGTAAGAAAATTCTAAAACATCACAGATTATTTCCAGACAAGGTTCCGGCATTTTCCGTGTTCTCTGAAGGTTTCTGATTTATTCCAGGAGCATGACTCATTTGCAGATTTTTTTTTAAACTAGTAAAAAGATAAAACTTTTCGAAAATTGGATCCTTTTACTTTTATGCAGCTCGCTCATTTACATGTGATTTCGTGCCATCATGCTGATTTTTAGCTGGAAATTTTGTTTTTTTGCGAGATATGTTACAGACAGAGTTTTTAAACATTAGCTGCCCATTATTTTTCAGAAACAGTTCTGAATTCTTTAGTGTTGTTAGGATTATGACTATTGCCTAACACGTAATATTTGGATGCTAATAAAATATTAAATTGGCATTAAAATAATATTTACAATAACATTCTTCATCAAAGTTTCGTAACTTCTCATGTAGCAGCACGGACATTCGAACAGAAAGTGAGAAATGACATTCAAATGCTGTTCTCTGGATCAAAGGCATCCTTTAGATTACTTAAAGTTAAAAATATATTGGAAAATGGTAGTGACAATACTTTCAATCTGCATTGAAATTCACATTGATTTACCCCAAAAAAGGGGTAAAAGACCTCCTTGGGAACATTCGAAAGCAACCACAAAGGGAGGTACACAACTAGACCCCTTTAAAAGCCTCATACTAAACTAGAATCCTCTACGGCATACAATTTTTCAGTTATGCAGACACACACACATACATACGTACATACATACATACGTACATATAGACGTCACGGGAAAACTCGTCGTAATTAACTCGGAGGAGGTCGAAAAGGATTTTTCGGCTGTTTATATGTTAATAGGTACATATGCACGCGCTGAAAGGTTGAAAAAAACTACTTGACATTCATTCGGGAGTGAGAAAAATCGAAATTTAGACCGAAATTTGAAAAGTGAATTTTTTTTCGCGATAACAATACTTCCTTTACTACGGAAAAGGAGGTAAAAAGTTCACAATTTTTAAAACATCAGTACCTAAACCAAGTTTTAAAATAATTTACCAAAAAAAAAAGAGCTTAAGTTCTAAATAATATAGTTATCTTCAAAATATTTATACAAGTGCATTTGAAACCGTACTAATAAAAGATATCCATTTAACTCCTTTTTTCCTGGAGGGCATAGATGTACTAAATATTGTGGGTAACTTATGTCTTGACGCAGCGTTAAAATTAATAAATTGGATGTTTCACATTAGAATTCTTTCAAAGCGGCAGAAAAATAAATCGTATGGAAATTTGAATTTAATTGAATCGTAATTTTCACTATTTCGAATATCATTTTTCCATTTTCAATGCTTAAAATCCGAAACTATCAAATTAAAAAAAAAGAGTTTCGAATACCTAGAGGCGGTAAATATGTTCTACATACTTACTTTGTGTATTCTACATTCAATTTGAAATTCGAAAGCTTTTTGTTCTATATTTCGCCTAGAGTAATATGACAACCGTGTGAGAAAGATCTTCAGAACTCCATGGAATGATATTTCGAATAAAGTTTTCTGATGTAGATACCTTCGATTGAAGCATTTAAAGCGAAATGCTGAACCTTTTTGAGCTATAGGATTCCATTAGCTGATATTGATTTTTTTTCCTTCTGCAATAGTATGGCTCAGGTATAATTTTGCTTGTAATTAGAACAAATCTCAAAATTAATTAGTTGTATCGACTTTTGCCATTTTCCTTAGTTTGAGTGTCATTTAGAATTAAGCTAAGTTTTAATTGGAATTTTTTGAAACATTTATTGGTGTTTTACAGCTTTTTTATCGCTCTCCTTCTCTCTTTTATTAGATGTTTTTATAAATTTTCAAGCCTTCTGCTATCAAAGTACAAAACTGAAGCGCTTAGATGCAAAAGGGTATAAGTCATAAAATTAAAAATTTGGAGAAAACTGTTTTGTTCCATAGATGGTAGTATAAACCACTAGCTAATGTTGCCACCCCCCTCCCTTTCTCTCTCCCTCACTGTAAAAAGTGAGTGCTGTTTTTACAGTATAATACAGCTAATTTTAGAGTCATTTTACAGTAATAAACTGTAAAGCTGCTAATTTTACAGCAGAAAACTAAAATTGCTAGTTTGCAGCAATAAACAGTACAAATGCTAGTTTCACACTCTATTACTGTGCATTTTATGCAGGAATTCAAGTGAAACAGGCTATCGCAAATTACAATCGCTACTGGAAATGAATTACATTAGAACGTTTCTTGATAAAAACATCGTGACGTCAGCGTGACGTTTGCCTATGAAAAACGAGCTAGATAAAACGTCACAGCCTACTTGGCGAATAACAGGAGATCACTGACTGCTTGTGAGCTCTTATTGGCTCCACCCGTAGTGACGTCAGTGCCAAGTTAAGTTGATGATAATGTAATTCACTTCCAGTAGCGATTGCAATGGTGTTTCACTTGAATCCCTGCCTTACAGTTTTAAACTGGAACCTCTGCTGCCAGCATTACACTGTTGGTTTTACAGTAATGAACTTTAAAATTGCTCATTTTTCTTCGGTAAACTGTAAAACTGCTAGTTTACTGTAAGAAACTGTAAAACTGCTAGTTTACTGTAAGAAACTGTAAAACTGCTAGTTTACTGTAAGAAACTGTAAAACTGCTAGTTTACTGTAAGAAACTGTAAAACTGCTAGTTTACTGTAAGAAACTGTAAAACTGCTAGTTTACTGTAAGAAACTGTAAAACTGCTAGTTTACTGTAAGAAACTGTAAAACTGTTAGTTTACTGTAAGAAACTGTAAAACTGCTAGTTTACTGTAAGAAACTGTAAAACTGCTAGTTTACTGTAAGAAACTGTAAAACTGCTAGTTTACTGTAAGAAACTGTAAAACTGTTAGTTTACTGTAAGAAACTGTAAAACTGCTAGTTTACTGTAAGAAACTGTAAAACTGCTAGTTTACTGTAAGAAACTGTAAAACTGCTAGTTTACTGTAAGAAACTGTAAAAATGCTAGTTTACTGTAATAAACTGCAAAATTGCTAGCTTTACAGTAATGAGCTGTAAAATAGCTAGTTTTACAGTTTATGACTGCGCTTTTACAGTTTTAAACTGAAAATTCTGTTTTCAGTAATTTACTGTAAAAACAACTTTTTTTTACAGTGCTCCCTCTCTCTCATAGCATAGTATGCGACATATACGATAAACATTTTCTGCTTCTTGATTCTTCTGCTTTCTAATAAACAATAACGTGAACTACGGGGGAACTTGATCTCGATTTTCACATCAAGCTGATATTTTTAAATTCCATAACAATTTAACCCATTAATGCCTGACATTTTTTTCCCGAAGATATTTTGTATACTGGTTACAAACAGTGTTTAATGGACAGTAAAAATGATTAAAAAAATATATATTAAAAATAATTCTTTTATTAAGGAAAGAAGAATCTTCCTTCAAAAATTACGATAGACCCCAGAGGGTACATAGTTTATTTACTAAAATTTTTTCCTGCCTACGATATAATACTTAAAAAGACATTTTATAAGAAGAAATAAAATCAGCAATTAACATAAACAGGGAAGCTGGAAATAACATTGAAAACTTGGCTTTATTCCTTGAGATCGTGCGAACGATGTCATTTTTGATAAAGATCATATTAAAACTGCTACAGAACACACTTTACAATGGCCATGTGCTGCAATCTGTTAATAACGAATCGAAACGATACCAAGGTACTCATTGAACACTATTATTTGGTTGAAATGTGCATTTTGGGGACATTCAGACTCTTTTTTGGACCGTCCTTAAAAAGGGACGCTAGGCTCTTGATGGGTTAATGTTCTTAAAAGCGGGTTAATAATTTCTCTCAATATTGCTACACCGCAAAATATGAACTGTTGTTTTTTACAGTATATGACTGGCAGCCGGCGTTCCAGTTCAAAACTGTAAAATGCACACTAATAAACTGTAAAAGCTAGCAATTTTACAGTTTCTTACTGTAAAGTTAGCAATTTCAAAGTTTGTTGCCGTAAAATATAGCTATAATTCGACTTCGCAGAGATGGCCTATGACTCCTCCTTTTTTCAGGATTGTCCATTTTTAGGAAGAGGTGATACGCAGATGAAAATTGAGGAATGGGATTCACAATGGATGGGGGAATTTGAATGGGTAGAAATTCTACCTATTTTAAGGAATGGACTCGTTTTCTCATTTGATTGACACCGGCCATCTCGTCGCGGTTGAATTATACAGGGTGTCCACTCCAATCGTGGACCAATAGCTAATTTCTAAACCGTTAGAGATAAGCATATAGTTCATTTAGGAAAAAATCTCCAAATTACGAAAGGAATTTTGGGTCTATTCAACATTTTTCAAAAAATCAAATTTTGAAAGAGTTACGAAATTTAAATTTTTATACAGCCCCCCAGTCCTATCAATCTTATTTAGTAAAACATTCTTGACACTGTAACGTTTAAAACTAAAAAAAAAATCACTCTTCTACCACAAAAATTGACCGAGATATGACGTTTTGAAAAATCAAGATTTTGCATTATTTCATGACGTCATCGAGAGATCGCTTAAGGGACCGTATGCGAAATCCTTCAAAATCTTGATTTTTCAAAACGTCATAACTCGGTCAATTTTTGTCGTAGAAGAGTGATTTTTTTTTAGTTTTAAACGTTACAGTGTCAAGAATGTTTTACTAAATATGATTGATAGGACTGGGGGGCTGTGTAAAAATTAAAATTTCGTAACTCTTTCAAAATTTGATTTTTTGAAAAACATTGAATAGCCCCAAAATTCCTTTCGTAATTTGGAGATTTTTTCCTAAATAAACTATATGCTTATCTCTAACGGTTTAGAAATTAGCTATTGGTCCACGATTGGAGTGGACACCCTGTATATATTATACTGTAAAAACAATAGTATAATACTGGCAGCAGAGGTTTCAATTTAAACTGTAAAATGCTTAGTAATAAGCTGAAACTGGCTATTTTACAGTTCCTTACAGTAAAGTAAACAATTTTAGTTTATTGCAGAAAATTTAGTTGTATTATACTGTAAAAACAACAATATAATACTGGCAGCATAGCTTCCAGCTTAAAACTGTAAAATGCACAGTAATAAACTGCAAAATTAGCGATTTTACAGTTTAAGACTAAACTTAGCAATTTTTGCAGTTTATTACCGTAAAGTTAGCTATTTTTATAGTTTATTACCATAAAATGAGCTGTAATTTACTCCGAAAACAACATTCATTTTTCATAGTGCACGCTCTCAGTAGTTTCTGTGACTTTTCTCCACTAACTATACACGTCGCCCGCCCCTCCAAAGTCCCGTTATCAGTCACACGAATGGATGACGAACTTCTTCGAGCGGTCGAGCACTTTTCCGCGGCGTTTGCGACCACTTTTCGTCATTAGGTGGAAGTTTTTATCTGAATGGTAGTTTTTCCCGCCGCCATGAAAACTTCTATATATCCTCGACGAATGGGAAAGGCGTACCTAGCTCCGAGGCACGGTTTCTCTTCTTTTTTTTTTTTTTTTCTTGTCTGTTTCTGCGGATAGTTCCTGGACCTTTTTGTAGTTTTCTGTCAAGATTGCAGACTTAACTGCTCCAGTGCTGATTCGTACGCTTTCTGCACGTTAAAAAATGAATGTTGTTTTTACAGTATAATACAGTTAATTGAATGGTAATCAACTGTAACATTACTAATTTTACAGTGATAACCTGCAAAATTGCTAATTTTACAGTACTGAACTGTAACATTGCTAATTTTACAGTGATAACATGCAAAATTGCTAATTTTACAGTACTGAACTGTAACATTGCTAATTTTACAGTGATAACCTGCAAAATTGCTAATTTTACAGTACTGAACTGTAACATTGCTAATTTTACAGTGATAACCTGCAAAATTGCTAATTTTACAGTACTGAACTGTAACATTGCTAATTTTACAGTGATAACCTGCAAAATTGCTAATTTTACAGTACTGAACTGTAACATTGCTAATTTTACAGTGATAACCTGCAAAATTGCTAATTTTACAGTACTGAACTGTAACATTGCTAATTTTACATTGATAACCTGCAAAATTGCTAATTTTACAGTACTGAACTGTAACATTGCTAATTTTACATTGATAACCTGCAAAATTGCTAATTTTACAGTACTGAACTGTAACATTGCTAATTTTACAGTGATAACCTGCAAAATTGCCAATTTTACAGTACTGAACTGTAACATTGCTAATTTTACATTGATAACCTGCAAAATTGCTAATTTTACAGTACTGAACTGTAACATTGCTAATTTTACAGTGATAACCTGCAAAATTGCCAATTTTACAGTACTGAACTGTAACATTGCTAATTTTACAGTGATAACCTGCAAAATTGCTAATTTTACAGTACTGAACTGTAACATTGCTAATTTTACAGTGATAACCTGCAAAATTGCTAATTTTACAGTACTGAACTGTAACATTGCTAATTTTACAGTGATAACCTGCAAAATTGCTAATTTTACAGTACTGAACTGTAACATTGCTAATTTTACAGTGATAACCTGCAAAATTGCTAATTTTACAGTACTGAACTGTAACATTGCTAATTTTACATTGATAACCTGCAAAATTGCTAATTTTACAGTACTGAACTGTAACATTGCTAATTTTACAGTGATAACCTGCAAAATTGCTAATTTTACATTTTTTACCGTGCATTTTACAGTTTTAAACTAGAACCTGTACTGCCAGTTTCATACTGTTGTTTTTACAGTGTAATACAGCTAAGGTTTGCAGCAATAAACTGCAAAATTTCTAACTTTACAGTAAGAAACTGTGAAAATGATATTTTTACAATTTATTACTGTATATTTTACAGTTTTAAATTTGAACCTCTTCTGTCAGTATTACACTGTAAAAACAGCAGTTCATTTTTTGCATTATGCTGCTAAAATTAAGAAATTATTTAAAGTTTTTTTTTTTTCAATAAGTGCTTCAAAGAGAATATTTCAATTTATTTATACAGTACCTGGGGACCGAGCCCACTCGGTTAAAAAAAAAAAGAGGTTTGTAAACTCGTGTTTTTTTCTAAAATGCGAAGTACGTATTTAGATAAACTTGAAAAGCATTTTTTGCCTTTGGTTGCAATTACGCATTTAAAACAGCCGTAATTTGTTTTAAAAAACACAACCTTATTTAATCCATGCTCACAGTAAAATCACACCCAATTTCATTTCATTTGGCGCCGAAAGCGCGGGAGGGGTTGATGAGAATGGATGCAGAGTCCATGTTCTCCAGTACGCATTTGGTTACAGTTGGTTTTGACTTTCACTTGACTTCACACTCCAAGGTTCCCCCCCCCCGTACATACCACAACTCGCGGTTTAACCGGGATGGGGCCCCGAAGAGCGCTCTGTTCATTTTTTAACCAGGCCCAAGGGCCGAGCAAACCCTTAGCCCAGCATCCCACAGAGGTATCGTTTCACTTGGAGGATTTTATGACCACGAACATTTTTAACGTCCCCTAGCCACCATTAATGAAGGCGGTGGATCTTTGATCGGCTCGGCTCCCTCTATATGATCGGCCCATTACCCTCCGGTTACGAATCCGACGACTTACCGATCGGACTACCGCGGCCCACACCCAATTCTAACTTTATTTTGATTGATCTCTTTTAAATTTCAAAAACAGTAATAATTATCTAATTATCACGTGTTGCCACAACTCGTTTGCCAAATACCATAAAAATTTCAATTTACGTTGATGTGATTAAATATGAAATCTATTGTTATAATGAAATTTTTGAATAAGTGAAACAGCCTGTATAAGAGACTATATCTAGTGAAGCCTTGCTTTAACATTTCAAAAACAATAACAATTTAACGTTGCCAAATACCATAAAATTTAAACTCGCGCTGATGTGATTAAATATGAAATCCAATTGTTATAACAAAACGTGGTCGCTAGGAAACAGTAACAAAGAAAGTAATCATAAAGAAAATGGGGAAATAAAAGCTTCTCAAACTTTCAATGAAGGCACAAAAAAAACGGAGTTTTTTGTGAAAACTTTACAGCGTTTTTACAGAAAAAACGCCGACGTAGATGAACTCAAAAACCAAAACTCTATCTGAATACCAAATCTTATCAAAATCGTTAGAGCCGTTTTCGAGATCCGAAAAATAAATAAATATATAAATATACAAGAATTGCTCGTTTAAAGATATTAGATATTAAAATGAAGTACACCACAAAAAATAAACTGCTGTTTTTACAATATATAATACTGGCAGCCGAGGTACCGATTCAAAACTGTAAATACGCAGTAATAAATTATAACTATGCTTAAAAGTTGGGCACAAAATCTGAATCAGTTATAATAAACGTATCAGTAAAATAGTTTAACATTGAAATTTATATCATTAGGTTCCATTACTATTTCCTAGAACATAGGGCGTTTAAGGCTTTTCAATAAGGAAATGAATATTATTGACCCAAGTAGCACACTTCATTTCTTAAAGGTTGTAAAATGGTTATTAACGTTGCAGCAACCACTTAAAAACGTTAATAAAACGTTTAAAGGTTATTTGTGCTACCTGGGGAACGTATAACTATGAAAAATCAATGCATTGTTATGTCAATAGTGTCAAACTATTCAAACCAGGAATTTAAAGTTTTACACTTTACTTATCTGCCCTCTTAAAAGAAATGAGACCATCATTCACAAATCTACCGGAAATCCATTTTGTCAAATAATTTATTCATGAAAATTGAAACGCGCTTTGAAAATTCATTTCCGGCCCTTTCAATTTGCTGCTAAGTTGGGAGATAAAGTTTCAAAATATTTCGGAGGGGCCAACAGAAGTCATTTTATCTCCAGAAACCTTCCCCCAAAAACGACGAGTATCGCAAAAAGATGAAGCGGAGGAGCACCGGAATATTGCCACTTTATGCAAATACTCTGCTAGCTCTGACTGAAATTTGCTTTTCCGTGTGATCTTTTTCGTGGAATATTCTTTTCGGCGTGAATGGCGAAATTATGTGCAATTCTAAAGTTTCCTGGCCTTCGAGTGAATTTATTTATAAACCGTTTTTCTATTTTGACTTATGAATAACGCCCGGTTTTTTAATTTTTGTTCCTTTCAGTCTTCAGTGTCTAGAAGGTATTTCCATCTCACGAGAAAACACACAAAATTCGCTTTATGTGAAAGAAAGAAACAAACCACTAAACGACTAAACATATCATTCAGCATTTTCATAGTTTATTTAGTTTTTTTTTTTTTTTTTTTTGAGTACGCATATTTTAACAGATTTAGACTTTTGATAAAGTGTGAGTAAAAGGGATATCTTTAAAACTGACTTTATTTTTGAAACAAAACACGTTTTAAAAATCTTTTGGAATATGAAAAATACAAAAAAAAAAATAAATAAAGAAAAAGAAAAAAAAAAAAACATGGTAGATCAAACTAGTAGAAAAGTTCAAAAAATATATCTGTCTAGCGTGGCTCTTACATTTGTAATAGTTACGGAAGTATTTTGTATAAACAGTTTATATTACGAAAGTTAATCTTCATAACCTATATTGCTAACTGTATTTTTAGATTGTGATTTCAGTAATTTAATGGCTTCATGCAGAAATTGTTATTTGTTAACGAGTCAGTTATACATAAGGAATAGCATAAATGTGCTCCCCTTAAGCACAGTAAGAAAAGATGAACAATAAACAAACATCACGCGTAATGTAGCACACATACACACAAAAACAGCTTTTCTTGCTTTGTCGCGATTTTAACACGCGAGAGCTCGCGCGGGGTCGAAAACGACCTCAGCCATTTTTGTTTCCATTTCTTGGAATTTCATGGAAAGATAAGGAAACCATCTTTTGGGTAGCTGCCATGGAAACCATCTTTTGGGTAGCTGCCATTGTGTTCTTGATTAATATGTGGGTGTGGTTGGAATTTTCTTAAATTCCTTTTAATTCTTGTAAACTAGGGGGTTCTTGCGATTGGAGTCTTTTAGGACCGCAGGCGAGTACTGACGTCAGTAATTTTCTCGGAACGGAACAGGTGTTTGGAATCGGTTCCATTCAAAGAATTTCGAAACATTTTGTGAAAAGGAAGTATTTGTCAGCAATCCTCTTCTAGCCATGATTTTCTGTTAACAAGCGTGTCGCTCACAAAGATTACGTAGTTCTCTCCTTGCAAAATTCATATTTTTCAATTGCTTTTGCACTACTTATAACAAAGAAAAGATGCTCCAGATGAGCAAGGGATGAAGCATTTTAGCTAATTACTAGCCGATGAAGAAAGTAATGAATATGCGTCATTTCAGACGATGAAGGTTTAGCAATAAAGAAAACTTTAGTGATTTTGACAGTGAAAGCAAATTTTCTTTTAGCAAAAATTCTAATAATCCTGATACAGATGACATCTTTATTGGAAGAGATAAAGAAACTGTTTGGCAAAGAAATAAATTTAGGGCTAATGTTTTTACTCCAGTTCGAAATATAAGTATTTTTCTTCCTGCACCAAAGGGAAACGAAAAAAATGTTACTGATGTGTTTGAGAGCTGAAGCATTTTCGTAATAGCTCATAAAACACTTTCTTTATGCATTTCAAATAAAAAACTAATCATTGTAGAAGTCTCTGTTAGTGAAAAAATATAAATGAATAAAATAAAATAAAGAAGTCATGAAAAAAGGGAAAAGAAATGAAGAAAAACACATTGGGGTCGTTTTCGACCCCGCGCGAGCACTCGTGTGACGAAACATGGCGCGAGCTCTCGCGAGTTAAGGACACTGTAATTGTATTAGCATCTAGTTAACACAATTTAAAATCCCAATAAGTTTGTTTTTATTCCCATACATTTCTCATCTTTGTACGTGTTATATTATTATAAATACACTGAGTTATAATATAACACGCAATCACTTTTGGATATATTGTCACGGGCTCCCCAAACTTAAACTCTTGAGAAGGAGGAAATTCTGAATTTGCCGAACGTAAGTCCAAATCATGCCGAAAAAAAAACGGGTATGCACAAACAAGTATTTCTGATGAAAGAGAACATTTAGGTATTCTTCGAGTATTATGCAATGAGTTACCGCCCATAAACCAGAGCTAAGGCAGAACTGAAGCAAATACACCCACAGCTAGATCATGACACCCCGAGACTGCAGTTTCGTCGTTATTCTGGACTCCTCAGTCAGGAATAGCCAATAACCGAGCTGGAGGCAAATGTCCTCTTATTGTAGCCAAGATTGCCTTCACACTGGTAGATAAAATGAATTTATCCTTCCAGCGAGAGTCCTCAAACCATGGTGCAGCTCAACTCGAAATTTGAAGGGGAAAGCTGGGTCATGGTGCAATGAGTTACCGCCCATAAGCCAGGGACAGGATGTCAAGACCGAGCTGTTGGTGCACTGTAAAAAATGAATGTTTTTTTTTTCTTTCAAATGGGGCTGCAGTAGAGGCACAACCTTTTTGCAGACCTAGTGCGATCCCCCAATTGAGCATCCATTCTTTCACGTAGCACCAGAATCGGCGGAATGCCATTACCACGATATTTTGACGCCCAGTTTCCCCACTAGATGGAGGCACCTGGGCTCTATTCGATGCGAAACTGCACTAGGAATTTGATTTTGCCAAGAGATACTATAAACCAAACAAGTACTCGAGGGATCTTTTACATGCCGCATAATCATACGACATGAGCGCTGTCCATTTTCTGCATCATGAAAATCCACCGACTGGAGCCGGGTTCGAACCCGCGCTAAAAATGAATGTTGTTTTTACAATATAATACAGCTAATTTTAGAGTAATAAACTGTAAAAATTGCTGATTTTACAGTGATAAACTGTAAAATTGCTGACTTTAAAGTTCATTACCTCAAATTTTACAGCTTTAAACTGGAACCTCTGCTGACAGTGTCATACTGTTGTTATTACAGTATAATGCAGTTAAAGTTTACGGCAATAAACTGTAAAAATTCTAACTGTACAGTAAGAAACTAAAATTGCTAGTTTTATATTTTATTACTGTGCATTTTATAGCTTTAAATTAGAAGTATTATACTGTGAAAACAACATTTCATTTTTTGCTGCGTCTATTTGCTTTACTTTTAAAGAATGTCTTCAAATTCGCCGAATCTTCAAACAAAATTTCGCTGAAGAAGTAATTTTTTTGGAAGGTCACAGTGATCTCCACTGATCTCTAATCGGAACACCCCCGTGATACGTGTTTCGAAAAAAAAAAAAAGAGTCATTTATATTAGCTCTGTAGATTGGGTATTAGTTAGAGCATTGATATACTGACAAAAGTATCTAAAAATGAATCAGCAAAGGTTAACAAGTTGAAGTTGTTTATGCTTATGCTAATATGGAATACATTTTTGACACTGCAAAAAATGAAGTGTTGTTTTTATAGTATAATACTGGCAGCCGATGTTAAACTGTAAAATGCACAGTAATAAACTGTAACCTTAGTAATTTTACAGTTTCTTATTGGCAAAGTTACCAATTTTTACAGTTGCATAAAACGTAGCTGTATTATCCTGTAAAAACGACAGTAAAATACTAGCAGCAGTGGTTGAGTTTAAAACTGCAAAATACACGATAATAAGCTGTAAAATTAGTAGTTTTACAGTTTATTACTGTACAATAGGCAATTTTAGTTTAGTACTGTAAAATCAAAAATTTTACTGTTTATTACTGTAAAATTAGACATTTTAGTTATATTGTATTATGCTGTAATAATAACATTTATTTTTTACAATGTAGGATCCTCTGCTTTAAACGATATTCGGGGTGTATGATTGGTTATGACCAAGCAGTGGTTGGAAAAACTACATTTCTTTTGTAGCGAACTACAACTACAACTACTTTCTCATAAATGTAGTTAACTACAGCTACAACTACTTTTTTTTTAATGTAGCGAGCTACACTACTTTTGAAATGTAGTTGCTACTTCGCTACTTTTTAAAAAATAAATAAATAACAAGAATACACCGATTGAGGATCGACCGAAAAAATTCGAAAAGTGGTTTACATTAATAAATTAACTCATTCGAATATGGAATAGAAGTAGGAATTGTCTTTGAATTTATTTGTTACTTTTCCATTTTGCTCTTTTTTTTTTTTTTTGTAAAAATTTGTCCTTTTTAGATTTTTTTTACAATTTTTACGAATATTCGCCACAAGAAAAACCTTGTTTTTTTTTTCCTTCGTTCTCTTTTTTTTTAATTTTTTTTCGTTTATTTATTTTTTTTAATTTAAAAGTAGTTTTCAGAAATCGCTACAAACTGCTATTTTTTTGTATCGCGCTACTCACTACTCTATTTTTTTTCAAAAGCAGTGCGCTACACTACAAAATACTAAAAAATGTAGTTACTACAGTAGTTTCGCTACATGTAGCGCGCTACTTCCAACCACTGTGACCAAGTATATGAAACTAAAATTAGCAGTTTACAGTTTATTACTGCAAAATAAGCAAATTTTACTGTTTATTACTGTAAAATTAGACATTTTTAGTTATATTGTATTATGCTGTAATAATAACATTCATTTTTTACAATGTAGGATCCTCTGCTTTAAACGATATTCGGGGTGTATGATTGGTTATGACCAAGTATATGAAACTAAAATTAGCAGTTTACAGTTTATTACTGTAAACTAGCAATTTTGCAGTTTATTACTATAAAATTAGCTGTATTATACTGTAAAAACATCATTTATTTTTTACAGTAAATGCAGTAAAAATACTGTAACGAGTCCGTAGCACCTTCAACTTTCTTTAAATGAGCATTCCAATCTTGAGGAAGTAACTATAAATTTATTTACAAGTATGTACACTATTTACAATAGGAGCAGGAAACGATTGCTAAACATCCAGCAATTAGGTAGCAAACAGTACACTGTACTCTCAACAGTAACTCAACACCACGTATTTAACGTGAACAGTAATTAAGCAATTACAAAAGCAAAACAACCATTCACCCAAGCGAATGAAAACGAGCCTCTCAGAAATCCCATCTGAGAAAAACTAACTGACTGTGTTCAAGGCCAGCTATTTATACTCTAAAGGAAACCTCTACTACGTTCTAGCAAAATCCGGAGTGTTCCGATGCATTCATAACTTGAACAATCCATTCACGAAACTTCTAGTATAAAAAGAAAAACCACGCGAAAATGTCTTCACGCTTATTAAATGTAGGGCAAGTGTAAAAACTACAAAACGTTACAGGGCCGGTATACGAGTGATAAAGGTGATATCTTCAGATACTTTTGCAACATGACGTCAGATAAAACCAAAACTAATGAAAATGATGCAAGGCAGGAAAAACAACAACTATTTACAAGATTTGTAACAATACTAAAAAGGATTCTTCTTCGTCTTAAAACATAGCATAAAAAATGGGCCTTTTTTAAGAAAAGGGCCGAGAAAAATTTATTTTCCCCTGAAATTATTGTTTTTCCGCATAAAGAATAATTTAATTTAGATTATTTTAGCAAGTTATGGATAAAAACGTTGCAGAAAATGACCGTACTGCTTTTGTATAACTAAATCGATCGATACTTAGCGAGTGCACGACATTTAATCTACTTATTTCTCGCTGCGCATTATATCTAAATAAATATTTAAAAGGAAGTCAGAATAAATGAATATTTTTATTCAGTTATTCAAAACAGGACGTAACCCTTTTCTTCCAAAACGTGTCTGGATTTTTTATTCGATCGCAAAAGAAAGCAAAAATACTGTTATTTAAATAAAGTTACAACGGGAGAGATTTACGGTGCCAGGGGAAAACACCATCAATAAACTTCTGCACCGGTCTTTTTACGTGGATGGGAGATGAAGAAATATAAAGACAAGATAAGAAGTTCTCAGGAAAGTATTATTTTGGGGGGAAAAAAGGGCAAGATACTTGTACGATAAAGATAAATGTTATGGGAAAGGAAACTTTAAGACAAAACACGTTGAGTATTTTGTTTTTTCTGTAAAAATGCTCGATGAAAATGGGGAGCTATTTTTCCCTTAGTGGAGAAATCAGTTAAGATTTTTATCGTGAATATAAAAAAAAAAAAAAAAAAGACAGAAAAAATAAAGACAAAACTATGAGCATTATATTGAGAACACTAAATGTATCAAATTGAGTCTAATCTTCTGCATTTATATGCCTAACCACAGCCTTCTTAATTCTAGGCCTGCTCACTGAACTTCGAAATAAATGTCACGTGACCTCTCGCAGGCGGTTGGATTCAAGTTAGGAGTTGCATTAAGACAGGATATCGCTTAATAGGTACGAATTTCCATTTCTACGGAAGAAACAAATGATATCTTATTGATTATAAGTGTAGGGAATGCAGTGCTTAATCATTTTTAAGTGCTTTTTTTTTTGTTTTTATTGCTGTTTTTGTCCAGTGATTCGAAGTGTTATATTTGTTTTCAGTTACCGTAGAATGGGGTAACTTTGGGACACTTTTCAAAGTTTTACGCTGTTTCTTTTTTTATTTTTTAAGTTAGGTTACTGAAAAAATTATTAATATGTAAAGCCTGTCTTCCTCTAACAAAATATAATAAGACAATAACTCTAGGAACAAGGGTATTTTATTAAAAAATATTTTTAAACTGTCCCAATCTTACTCCACTAATTGGGGTAAAATTGGGACAGTGCATTATTTCCATTAGAAATAGCAAGAAACATGACTTTGTACCAATGTTACCCCCACAATATTGTATAAGTGCATTATCTACCTAAGAAAAGACAAGGTATTATTGGTATACAAAAGTGTGTACCAATTGCATTTCGGATCGACAGTGTCTTGTTCTTTATTGCTAGTAAAGCCTATTGTAAATTTTCTTCAGTGTAATTTCTGTAGGGTCGTGTGCCAAGAGCTCTTTTATAATTTCTAGGCATTTTATTGTCCAGTGCAATGCTGAAAAAAAACAACTATTGTAAAAAAAAACCCAGTATACAAACTTTGGGGCTGTCCCAAAATTACCCCGTAAAGAGCTGAAAGTTTAGTTTATAGGTTATATAAAACAAAATACTTTAATAACATTGTTAATTCTATATAAGATACTTAAGAAGATGCTTGGTATTGTGTATACGTACTTGAAAGTGATCTGAAGTTCACAGTTCTTGAGGCAGAAGAGAAAGTTTCATCAAAACAAGAATTTTGTGAAAAACAATGGCAAGAAATAAAACTTGGCTGTCACAACGTGGTAGTAAACTGGTTCTGAAAACTGCCGCCAGGTAGTGGCAGGGTACAGAACTAAACAAAGAATGCGTTTGCAGATTGAACCTACGCAGTGTGTCCCTCAGGGAATCCTGCAAACTAAAATTAACCCGTTGTCCCAATGTTACCCACCCAGTCCCAAATTTACCCCATCCTACGGTAGTTAATTTTCAACAGCAGTCGTTGAAACTAAGTTGAGGAAGTAAGCTTTCATTCATGCTCGTAACTCTAATACTTTAGACTAAATAAATAACGTAATGAATTTGAAATGAACGTTTTAAGCAAACGTAGTCAGCAATCTTAATTTAGTATGATACTCTCTGTTTGGATTTACATTCGGCAGTGTAAAATGTACTGTAATACATAAATATATAATTGAGGTTATAAGATTTGCCTACTCAATTTCAGATTCATATAAAAATCATAGAGTTACTTCAGAAGCGGCACGTTTTTTAGCCTACTTTCCCGTTAAAAATAAAAGAAAAACGAAAAAAGTATGAAAAGTAGCTTAATGCATCTAAAAAATATCGCCAAGTTAAAAAAATAAAAAGGTAAAATGAATATCGAAAAATTAAAAATTTGAAATTAGGGTATTGAGATGGGGAATTTGTGTGTCGGTCGGTCGGTCGGTCGGTCTGTCTGTTTGTCCCCCCCCCCTAATAACTTTTGAATAAACATTCCGATTTAGACAATTTGGACATCTCAGCAAGGATACTTCATTACCGTATTTAAATTTTCCATTTGAGCATTTTTTCGTTCAACATTGAACCGTTCAAGCAATCTTTCCCCACCTAATAACTTTTGAGTGAACCGTCCGAATGGAATAAAAATTTTTTTGTTTGAAAGATCTCGGAGAGGCTTTCCCATACATTCCCATATTTCGCTTTTTGATTTGAACCATTTTTCGTTCAATATTGAACCGTTCAGAAAAAAAATAACCTTAGCGTCTACGGGGAATTTAAGTTGAATGTTGATCCTGAACTTAAAGTCGGATTTCCTTCAAACTAAATTTGTAAGAAAATGATTTTGCTAAATAATGTTTGTAAAGTACTTTTCTGAGTAATCCTTCTGTAAGGACTCTGATTCCGACTCCGATTCCGCGAACATGGCGGAAATGCATGCTCAGAAAAAAAATGACTGAACGTGCAGACGATTTTTTGTTTATTTATTCATTTGTTTTATTTTATTTATTATTATTATTTTTTTTTTTTTTTGCAGACGATTTTTTTTTGTAACAAAAATTTTTCATTCACGAGAATATTTTATTCTTTATTTATATTTAACAACTGGCAACGGATTAAAAGTGAAATTCGAGACATTTTATTAACGGACGAGTTTTTTTCTTTTTTTTTTTTTTTTTCTTTCTTTGATAAAATGTGTTTTGATGCTCTTTGTACTTTTAGTTATTTATTTATTTATTTTATTATTATTATTATTATTATTATTTGAAAACGATGGAGGATTTTTTTCTACGAAGGAACTGTAACAGTTACACTCTTTAAAAGGTGCGACGAAACTTTATTTATTCGTTAATTACTTTTTACTTGTCTATTTCATCTGATGAGAGGGGTATATTTTCTTTTCGAAATCAGCTCTAAGTGCTAAAAAGGTATGTTTGACATAATTTTTAGTCTCAGATAATCAAGAGAATAATGATCAGATGCGAGAATGCCGATGTCGATGTACGGGAAAGTAGACTCGTTTAGTTCTTGACAGAACTTCTTGTTAGATACTATTAAAGGCATATCACTATCTTTTGAGTGTGTTTGCATTGTGATAAATACTTTCAATAATGAACTTGATTAACAGCTTTTTTTTAAATTAATAACCGAATTAAAACATTCGATCAGTATCAAATACTTTTTAACATGTTTTTTTTTAATGGCATACAATTTTTGTCTGCTTTTAAATGCTGTTTCGATTTATTTTGCATTTTCGATGTATTTCATGAAAACAATATTATATATTTTTATTAAAGTAATAATTTATTAAATGGAATATTTACGCATTCAGATGTGCATATTTCTACTATGAATTTTATCAGAGGGGTGGTTTAACTACTGCCTTGGGTTCCAGTTCCTGAAAAAGACTCACTAATTTCAACTTTATAACAACGGTTATTTACATAAGTACGCATTAAAATGTGTTATAGAATATTTTCATGGGGAATTTACAGCAAATTTTAAATACCGTAAAGTCGGGTTTCTTGGACCCTAGGGGGTTACTTGAGCCCATTAGAGTAAAATGATAAAATCTAGATTTGGTACTTTGATTTGAAGTTGAAGTTAGTTAGTTGAAGACTTGCACGTAGTTCCTCGTTTCTCCTCTAGGTAGAAGCACTCTGCAGTCTCTAATGCTAGTACCAAACCCAGATTTTATCATTTTACTGTGGGCTCAAGTAACCTCCTTGTGGGTCCAAGTAACCCGACTTTACGGTAGTTTAAGTTTTTTGTAAATATTAGCAACCCATGTATGGGGATCACAATGTAGGGGAATGTGGAGCAAAGTGAAATTGTAAAATATTTTCATAGTTTGCAGTACCACCTATCTATTAATATTTTAACTAAGTTCCTAGACATATAGTCTATTCTTGTCAAGAAATAAATAGTTCAAAAAATCAACGAAAAAAATTACAGAAGTCATTTTTAAATTTTGATACCTTTGCTGTAATATTCGTAGATTTTTAAAAATATTTCTTGTCATTGAAAACTGATTTTTTTTTTTTTTTTTGTAATTATCGTTTTAAGTAAAAATTGAGATCTACCAATGTCCAGTGCAGTCCTTATTTAGTTTATGTTAGACAGTTTTTACTTCCTTTTACGTAGTAAAGGAAGTATTGTGATCGCGAAAAAAAAATCACTCAAAATTGGGTCTAAATTTTGATTTTGCTCATCCCTGAATGAATGTTGAGTCGTTTTTTCGACCCGTCAGCACGTGCATATGTACCTGCCAACATATAACCAGCCGAAAAATCATTTTCAACCACCCCCGAGTTAATTACGACGAGTTTTCTCGTGACGTCTTGTATGTGCGTATGTGCGTATGTGGGTCGCATAACTCAAAAACTAAATGCCATAGAAGCTTCTAGCTTGGTATGTAGGCTCTGAGGATGGTCTAGTTGTGCACCTTCCCTTGTGGTTGCATTTGAATGTTCCCAAGGGGGTGTTTTACCCCTTTTTTGGGGTAAATCAGTGTTAATTTCAATGCAGACTCAAGTGATATGAATTGGCGCGACCACTTGGCGATATGTCGCCAAGCTTTTGGTCGCCAAGTGTTTGACACCAACTTGGCGACATATCGCCAAGTTGGCGACATATCGCCAAGTTGGCGACAAATTTGGCGAAAAAAAATTTTTAGAATTTGGGTTGAATTTGGCGCTATTGGCGATATTTCGTGAAAAATCCACTGAATGATGTTAAAATCGGCGATATTTAGAAAATGAATCATTGTAAAACATTTGTTTTCATTGTTTCGCGGCAAACTAGGGGTGTAAATGTTCAAATTGCTATCTTGCTCACTCCTAGCACTATTTTAACACTAAGGCATCTACAAAGAAATTTACACGTAAAAGGAAGTAGTGTGTGGGACCCATACCAGATTTTTAATTTTAAATGTTCAATGTGAATGCAGGGTAAAGTGGATGGGCAAAGTGAAATAATCCATTTTGTTTACGTTCATTTAATAATGTTACATATACAAAATAATTCATTTTGTATATGTAAATACATTGATTTCTCAAAGACGGGAGGAGGGCAATTGGATGCATTCATTTACCAAATCACGTACGTAATTCTTCATTCATTAGTTTATTCACATCCTTTTACATATTAATTCACTGATTTAGCCATTCATTCACTTGTTTTATTATTCATTCTCTATTTTATTCATTCATTTCTTTTTCTCATATATTAATTCTCTTAATTGTTTATTTTTTTATTCGTTTAGTTTTGACTAATAATTTATTTATTCATTTATTTAAGCATTCATTTGATGAAAATTACTGTAAATCATCAAGTGGAAAATGTTTCGTTTCAAAAATATCAAGTTTTTCCAAACCCCATGGTTTTTCAAGGTGAAAAATTTCCACCTTTTTTTTGAAGGTGAAAAAATAATTGCCAAAAACGAAAAATAATGTTTCAACGCAAGTCGTATTACAAAGTACATTATTCCTTCTTTATATACAATAACTTTGAGAACAAATTTACGATCATTTCATTTTCAAATAAGTGAATTATCTTAACTATTTCACTTTGTCCCACATTCCAGTACATGATCATCATAAGCTTTGTTTCTGAAAATATTTTATATGGTAAAAAATAAATAAATAAATACATAAATTGATATAAAACCTCGTTTGATGATCCCAAACAAGTAAATAATAGGTTTCACAATTTAAAAGTTATAAAAAAATTAAAAATAACTCATTATAAAGAATACGTTTTAAAAACTTAAAAACATGCATCAATATTTTCACTCTATGTTAATATTAAGTTAATTGTAATCTCCATATATTATTTCTCTAAGCCGAATCCTATACCCGGTCGAAACTCGCTCATTTCTTTATCGAATTGCAAGAAAATTTATGATTTTGAAGCTTATCCCGCGGGCTATTGACGAAAATTAGACCCACCCTCTAAAAAGTGTCGGTTCGTTTTTTATTCGAACTTCAATTTTTGGGCACAAAATTGACTCTATCTAGCGAAATAATTGTCGTATCGTCTCCATTTTGATTTCATTCGAAAGATTAAAAAAAATGCGTTCTTTAGAACGTTTCTCCGCTAGCGCCGCGTAACGAGAATCTCGAAAATCCACGTTTAAGCGACTTATAAGCGATTGAAGTTTGAAAAAGTTAAATTTTTTGCTCAACTGTCAAAATCGTTACATTGTTGTTCAAATCAATTTTAAATGCGACATTTCAAGCCAAGGCTTAGCTCGGTAAACCTTAATTGTAACTTTTATTGTTTCAAAATACTATGGTAGTTTTGCGATAACGTTAGTATTTAGTTTATTAGTAGCCTTGGGTATTTGATTTTAATATAGGGTATCACTTTTGTCGTAGTTGTAAAAGTGAACGTGTCTTTGATCTCTTTGAAAAGTTGTCAGAACGACGGCAGTAGATGGCGATGTTGTGCAAATGAAGCCAATAAAAATTATCGTATTAAATTTTAAGTTTAAAGTTTTTTTTTTTGCGGAATTCCGCACGGGTCACCTAGTTTAATGATTGTTGTTCTTGTAAGATCACAAAGAGGTACCTATTTAATGGCACCCATCGAATTTTTGTTTGCATCCAGCATGTAAAGATTACTGTTATTATAATTATTGTTGAGAAATGTTACATCTCGCCTCGACTTTACTTCCTTTGAATAAACAAACCTAACTATATTTATTCTGTTAACTTTTTACTTCAGAAAAATCTTATGTCATATGAATGTTCTTTTAGATTGTTTATTTATACCCCCCCCCCTTTTAGGATATATTTTATAAGAAAGGTTTATCATGATATAACGTGCGGATGAATCTATTTTTTACGATAATGAATTTCCCTGATAGCACAGTGACCCTAATGTGACGCTTTTGTGACCCCTCACACCCGTCACAAGCGCGGTCGCAACCAAGTCGCCGCAACTTACGAATGTCCGATCGCGGTGACGTCACAATGCGACTTTACAGTGACGGCGCTTTGCGACCCAATTGCAACCGCGGTCACCTAGTGCCGCTTTTGCGACGTCACATCGCAGTCACCGCAACCGATGCGACACCACCCCAACGTCACATTGTGACCGGTCACAGTGACATTACAGTGACGTCACAGTAAACCAGTCACAAAAGCGTCACGATGTGACTTCTATGTGAAGTCACAATACAGTCACGATGTGACTGTGACGCTTGTGACTCGCAGTGACGTCACTGTGACTCTTTTGTGACACGTTGTGCTATTAGGGTTATTAAATAACTTCTAAAGCTCCCTGAAAGTTAAACTATACGAAATTATGAGTTGTAATTATGCAGCAGAGCACTTTACGTAAGGAAAACTTTTTTACTTCAAATAAATGCAGTGAAAGTTAGTATTTTATTCGCGTTAGAGATATTGCGGAATGTAAACATTACCGCCTTCGGAGGCGGCCATATTGAATGAGCGCGCAGGCCTTGTGTTAAGACGGCTGTGGTCCAACGCAGGGCAGTCATTTCACGTTTTTAAAGGGAGGGGGGCAAAGAGTCCAAACACAATGCAATTTCATCGAAAAACATAAAAAACCACGCCCACTTATATGTAAATACATTGATTTCTCAGAAACGGGGGGAGGATTGCCCCCCCCCCCGACCCCCCGAAATGGGTCTGGCATAATGTGGTATTTTGCTGCTCACCGACATGGTTGTTTTAATAAGAGGTCACTGTGGTTTCTCAAAATTTTAAATTCGGCAAATTTTAATTGAAGGTTCAAAAAAAAAAGCTGAAATTTTTTTCATACTCACTTTTGAATGATGCCTAATGTCTCTTCTTGTTTGGATATACACAGTCCAGTCACATTAATGTGACCACCTGTCAAAAGCCTAAAAAATCACCTTTCGCAGAACGGACTGCTGCGAGACGTTCAGGAAGAGATTTATTTAGGGCCCTGAAGGTGTTCACTGGTAGTTTGAGATATGCTGAGTCCAATGCTGTGGCCAGCTGGGCTAGGTTACGCGGATGAGGATCCGTGGAACGAATAACCCGATCGAGATGGTCCTAATATTCTAGATTCTGTCTAAATCAGGAGAGTTTGCTGGCCAGGGAAGAAGGGTAAACTCATCATGGTTCTTTTCAAACCACGCACATACACTGGCAGCTGTATGGCACTTCGCATTGTCCTGCTGGTAGATGCCATCATCCTGAGGAAAAACAATGCACATATAGGGGTGGACATGTTCCGTAAAGACAGATGCGTACTTGTATTAATTCATCGTGTCTTCCACAATGATGGGTGAGCCCAGAGAATGCCAGGAAAACATTCCCCAGCCCATAATGCTCCCGTCTCTAGCTTGAACCGTTCCGGCAATGGTTGAGGGTGTTTGGTTTCAGAGATTCCACGCCTCGTACGCCAACGTCCATCTGCCATATAGAGCATTAACGCTTCACTGCACGGTGTGCCAGATCTGGCACAAACCAAATAAACCCTCATATATTCCTTTGATTTTTAAATGCAGTTAAACTGAGCTTTGTGCCCCTTCTGGAACATTGCTATAACAGTTTAGTGTAATTTTTATGCACTAGTTAGTTGCACTAGTCTAGGTATTACAGTTCTTGCTTTTGAAAGAAAGAATGTCTGCATTTCCGTTAGAAGTGTGCTTAGTCATTATTTCCTTTGTTCTAAAAATGTTTAAATACACTTAGTGGAAAGTTTGTTTATACCACTTATGGCACAAAACACATTGCAGAGTATTACACTTATCGGTATACAAAGCATATGCTATGTGCTTTGTGCCATATATAGAACAAACAATTAAAACATCATTTTTGGTGCACATTTTTAAGATTAATTTTTTTCTTCATTTTTCCCGAACTCAGGGCTATTTAAAAGGTAACAAATGATTTTTTTCATGAAAATATAAAAAATCGTGCAGTGAAGGGTTAAATGTGATTTACAATAAATACTACGCGTTGTCACTCAATAAACGTCCAGCTGCAGTACTGGCGTGCAAAATCCAGGGTTCGTCGTCGATGGACAGTAGTCAGCATAGCTGCATGAACCAGTCTTGTGTTTCGGGAGCCCAGACGCAGCAACGTCCGATAAATAGTAGTTTGGGAGATGATGTTGGTAGCCCCTTGGTTCATCTAAGGGGTCAGTTGCTCAACGGTAGCCCGCCTATCAACCCGAACGCATCTCCGCAGCCGTCGTCCGCCTCTGTCATCTATGGCTCCTGGTGAATCTCATTTTGCAAGTAGCTGATTTTTGACAGTCCCATTTTGCCACGCACGGTACACTTTTACCATGATGGCAAGCGAACAGCTCAAACACCCAGCCATTTTCGAAATGCTTCCACCCTTGGTCCGAAAGCCAATGATTATGCCCTTTTGGACGTCGGATAAATTACACCGTTTTTGCATTACGCCAATGATAGAAATGGTTTCCAAAGCCCTCAAACACCCTTTATACACCCTCAACTGCTTTGTGCTACCAAGTGTCTTTTGTGATTGATAATTTGACGTCGACGTCAAAAGTACGTGGTGGTCACATTAATGTGACTGGACTATGTAGTATTAGATGGATGCAGGTACATATGAAGGGTCAGGGGGGAAAAACCACGGTAGTCACATTTGATTCATTTTGAGAAAAACGAAATTTAAACTTTATGAACTCATAAACTTCCCCAGTATAACTTGTTCTAAAATGACAATAATACATGGACTACAGTGTTTTTTCACGAATATTGCATATACTAAACGAAATTACACTTATTTTTCTAACAGGTGGTAGCATCAGTTTAAATTCAACAAAAAGTGGACTACCGTGGTTTTTCCCCTGACCCTTCATATATTATATTTTTATTTATTTATTTTTTATTGTTCGGAAAAGTTTGGAGTGTCTTTCAGTTCGTTAAGAATTATCCTCTAACAACAAGTAAAGTTCAAGGTGGCCCTGCTCACCTGATATTTTCCTACAAAAGTAATATTTATTTGTCGTGTTTTCTGTTAATAGGAAAGTCAACTACGTATATCTGTCTATCTTAAAGAACTAGTTTGTATGAAATTTAGAACGAATATTCTTCGAAGAACGGCAAGGGCTTAAAATTTTTACTTTTTGCTGAATTTCTATACAAATATATCAATGCGGAATCAGAAAAAAAAACTTTTGCAAATATTTACCGCCCCTGTAACATGAGTACACCACAATAATAATGAAGTGAAGGTCGCGTTTATTCAAAATTTACATCAATTTAAACTAGTTGTATGCTGTACAACTTTAATTCGTAAACAGGTGTTCATAAAAAAAAAAAACTGTCACGAAATATTGTCACGTGTACCGACTCAACCAATTTACAATAGGAAACCAGCCAATAAGAATAAGAAATGATAAAAAGTATGGTTTTTAGAGAGGAGGCTGAAAAGAAGTTATCTATAATTGGATCACTCGGGCGGTAACGGGCTATTATATTAACATTTCTGTTTCACATTGAAAATATTTTACAGAAATATTAAAATAAACATTTGCTACCGAGAGAAAATTTAGATAAAAGGAATACTTTTTTTTACCCATTTTTAGTCTGTTCCGGTTGGTCAATAAATATGAAGAATGTTATATTGTGGGATAAAGATAAAATATTTCGCCTTGATGGAAGCCTACTCTTTCAGAAGCGGAAAAAGTGGCCCCTTTACTAGGTTGAGAATCACTTACGTCCTTTCTACAAGAAAAAATGGCTCTCAGTCCCATGCTTCTTCTCTATAAACAGAAACCATTTATCTGATCTTCAAAAAGGCAAAAGTGTTTTTTCATGTTCAACTTACGGAAGAATTTCCATTTTTTTGATATATCTCTGGATGGTACATCTATTTATAAGATATATTTCAAATGTCCTGTGTGGATTTTATGTGCAATATTTTAGCGAAGCTCCTTCATATTTTTCGCAGTTTTTTTAAAGTAACCTCTCTCCAGAAACAGAAGACTACAGTAAATGTTTGTGTGCAGTCATTTTTTAATGGTGAAAAGTGAAAAAAAAATAATATACAGTACATTTGTACACAGCAAAAAAAAGAACTCTTGTTTTTACACTGTAATACTGGCAGCCGAGGTTACAATTCAAAATTGTAAAATGCATAGTAATAAGCAGTAAAACATGTGATTTGACAGCAAAACATGTAATAAACTGTAAAACATGTAATTTTACAGTTTATTGCGTAAAAGTTAGCTGTATTATACGTAAAAACAACAGTATAATACTGGCAGAAAAGGTTCCAGTTTAAAACTGTAAAATGCACAGTAATAAACTGTAAAATTAGCTATTTTACAATTTAATACTGTAAAAATAGAAATTGCACAGTTTATTACTGTAATTTTAACAATTTTTGCAGTTTATTACCATAAAATTAGCTGTATTATACTGTAAAAACAACATTTATTTTTTGCAGTGTAGTTAACATTTATTTTTAAAGTCATTGAACATTTTCTTTTTTTTAGTTATACCTTTTCTATAGTTATATCAATATAGTTGGTATAACTATTTTTTAAAGCACTGACATTTTAAAATAACTACAATAATCCTGGCTATTTCTGATGTTTTGTGTAGTTTATAGGATATTTTTCATTTATTCCTGTGGGAAATTTGTGCGCAATATTTTAGCAATGCTACACCATACCTTCAGCAGTATCTTTGAAAGCAAGTTCACTTTAAGCACATAAGACAAAAGGAAATTCTAAGTACATTTTTGTTGGTTTAAAAAAGAAAATGTGTTACTACAATAACGTATTAACATTTGGTTGTTTGACAATTAAGGTTTAAAACTAACCCACAACTGCATAAAACACTTTGTGTTTTTAACCGCAACTACCTGGGGCCGTGGTGGCCCGATCGGTAAGGCATCGGACTCGTGTCCGGAGGGACCCGGGTTCGATCCCAGCCGATCAAAGATCCACCGTCGTGATTAATGGTGGCTGGGAGGCGTTAAAAATGTCGTGGTCACAATGTCCTCCAAGTGAAACGATACCTCTGGGGGTGCTGGGCCTAGGGTTTGCTCGACCCTAGGTCCTGGTTCAAAATTAAGAACAGAGCGCTCTTCAGGGCCTTATCCCGGTTAAACCACGAAGCTGTGGTAGGTACGGGGGACCCTGGAGTGTGAAATGAAATGAAATGAACCGCAACTACCTTGGAGGTTTATATTCAGAATATAGTTAAGAAAATATCTATATGTATGAAAATGTATGTATGTTTGTTTGTTTGTGTGTTAGTTCCTTATACAAAGCCAGTTTTAGTCGGATTTTCATCAAACTTGGCTCAGAGGCTCCTTGATGCACTAGAATTCTCACAGCCGGGGTTCCGAAATTTAAAAAAAATCCAAAAAGCTCAAAATTCAAATTTTGTCTCAAAAAGGCCTTTTTTCTTTTGATTTTAATTTGATTTTAAAGATAATTTGTTCACAACATAGTTTGGCCCATTTTTGTTACTGTAACATGTGTATTGTGTGTCTGTGGCAACACACGGGAACAAGATTGCGTGCTTGCATGATGCACGTGTGTTCTTATGTTTTTACTTACTCTTCATTTTCATGTTAAGCTGTTAATAAAGATTTGTTAAGGCTACAGTGGACTTTGAAAACGGCGAAAATCCTTCAAAATATGGGTTTTCTGTTTTTGTTCTATTTTTATGCTCTGAAAATAGCTTTATTCAGTACAAACGGAATTTTCTCGATTCGATCTTTTTTTCTTGAGTTATGGCTGAAATTGCTCTTTAAAACTAAAAATGAGTTTTTCTCGGAACAAATACTTTACTGCTTATTAAAACTTCGAAATGTTCCATGCGTCAAAATAATTTACGTATGATGATAAAACTTTTTTTCTATGTATCCCAATGCATCATCTGTAAACTGTTGGAAACAGATTTTTAGCAACTTGGACCAAAGCCATGTTGTAACTGATATAAACTTGAAATTAACCCGTTTCCGTAACTTTTTTCAAAAATTGTGATGAAAACACTAATTTTTGTCGTTATTTTGATGTCGGACAAAAAAAGTGAAAAATTTTTTCCTACAATCTGTTCAATATCAAAGGTAGATGTGGAAAAAAAAATATTTTTAGAATATTCGTTTAATATTTTGACGCATGGAGCGTATTAAGCTTAGTTAATTTTTATTAATAAATTTCTCTAAAATTGCTGCCTTTCTCTAAACATGTGAAAATATTTATTTATTTTTTATTTTTATTCACATACCATCTAAATAAGAACATTTTAGGAAAGTAACATCAATGTAACTATGTTTAGAAAAAAAAATCCATAAAAAGTCCACTGTAGCCTTAAGTTTGGAATGTTGCTGTGTGCTTTAAAACAAGACAGTTACTATGGATTTTTATGCTAATTTTGCGAAGTGATAAACCTTATTCAATGACAAACCACCCTTATTTGCTGAGAATTCTAGTACAAGCATATAAGCTGAATTTTGCTAGACCACTTTCTTAATATTTTTTGTAGCATTAGTGAGTTTTGTTTAATCGAAAATGTTCTTTAATCGAAAAGTGGAGGGCCCCTACAGGAGACTGAGCATCCCCTAACTTCAGGGGTTAATCAGGCCCTGATTATACTAAGTAAAAATCGGAAAACATCGTCTAAAAGCACAAATGGGTCGAATTAAAATTGATAAACATGTTTCAAAGGCATAAAACCTCCTTCTTCAGTGCCAAGCAAGAAATGGAAAAAACCAAAGTATCGGGAGAGTTTAAATAGTAAAGGAGCAAAAGCTAGGCCAATTAGGTGTCAGCATGTGCCGAGCCCGGATTTGGCGTTGCGTTGTCAGAAAATTTAAAAGCATGAAGTAAAATTGGCGAGATGTGTGGAACTGCAAAGGATTCGTTACAAATATTACTTAAATTTTTGTGAACATGAAAGGCTTCTAAGAAATCTAACTCACCAACAGTTGAAGGTCTGCAAATAATTTTAGCTTCGGAGAAAACAAAACTATGGCCTGTGTCCCAACAGTGTTTCGCAATTGAGGATTTTGAAAGTTCTTTCTTTTTAACATAATTTTTGTGTTCCTTTAACCTGAATTTTAGCGCCCGTCGGGTCTGTCCGACATATCCAATTTGACATTCACAGTTTATGTGATAAATGCCCCACTGATCAAATGGTTGAATGGGGTCTTTTAATTTAGAAAAAGTTTGTTGATGGGTCTGTAAATGATATGAAAATCAAACTTGCTGAGTATTCTGGAAATGCGAGGGGAGATTTTCGAATAAAATGGTAAGACAACGAAATTGGTAGAAGGAACAGTGTATTTTCGCACAAAGTGAACTGTTTTTAATCCTGATTATACTGTTGTTTTTGCAGTATAATACAGCTGAATCGTACTGCAATAAACTGTAAAATTGCTAACTTTACAATAAGAAACTGTAAAATTGCTAACTTTACAATAAGAAACTGTAAAATTGCGAACTTTACAATAAGAAACTGTAAAATTTCTAACTTTACAATAAGAAACTGTAAAATTGCTAACTTTACAATAAGAAACTGTAAAATTGCTAGTTTTACACTTTATTACTGTGCATTTTACAGTTTTAAATTGGAACCTTGGCTGCAAGTATTTTCTGTAAAAACAAGAGTTATTTTTTTTTTTTTTTTTTTTGCAGTATGATTTCTTAAAGGTGTGCGGATTAAAAGCTAGTTTCGGTTGTGGTCAAAACGGAATAAATAAAATTAAAAACTGGTATGTTCACCACTGTGTTACTTGAAAAAATCATAACTTTTAGCTTTGTAAATAACGCGTTTATTTATTTATTTATTTTGAGAAAAAGACAATTCTCGATTTCACCCTAAAAGAGTCATCAGTTAAAGAAAAAATCTGGTATGGACCCCACACTATTTCCTTTTACGTGTAAATTTCTTAGTAGTCGCCTTAAGTGTTAAAAAAAGTGCTTGGAGTGAGCAAGGTAACAATTCAAATATTTACTCCCCTAATCTGCCACGAAACAATGAAAAAATATTTTACAATGGTTAATTTTCTAAATATTGCTGATTTTAATATCATTCATTGAATTTTTCGCAAAATATCGCCAATAGCGCCAAGTTGAACCCAAATTCAAAAAATAATTTTTTCGCCAAATTTGCCGCCAACTTGGCGATATGTCACCCAGTTGGCGTCAAACACTTGGCGACATATCGCCAAGTGGTCGCGCCAATTCATATCACTTGAGTCTGCATTGAAATTAACACTGATTTGCCCCAAAAAAGGGGTAAAACACCCCCTTGGGAACATTTAAATGCAACCCCAAAGGGAGGTGCACAACAAGACCATCCTCAGAGCCTACATACCAAGCTAGAAGCTTCTACGGCATATAGTTTTTGAGTTATGCGACCCACATACATACATACATACGCACACACGTACATACAGACGTCACGAGAAAACTTGTCGTAATTAACTCGGGGGTGGTTGAAAAAAATTTTTCGGCTGCTTATATGTTGGTAGGTACATATGCACGTGCTGACAGGTCAAAAAAACTAAGGAATTTTCATTCGGGGTTGAGCAAAATCAAAATTTAGACTCAAATTTGAGTGATTTTTTTTTCGCGATCACAATACTTCCTTTACTACGTAAAAGGAAGTAAAAAAACCCTGCAAAGACTCCAAATATTTTAAATTCTTGCTTCATTTCATGAGCTTTATGAAGGACATGGCTCCTGCTTCTACGTAATGCAATTAAATTTGCAGAAAATTTAATTGCATTTAAATTTAAAATTTAAAGAAAAATTGAAAATTAAAAAAATGAATAAAGAAATTATCAGCTCAGAAACAGATGCATGTTACGAGATACAAATACTGAGCAACAAAAATTTTGATCAAATATTGTTTCCGGATATCTTCCAAATTAAAACGTAGAGTTTCCTATTTTCAAGTAATATTTTTTTCCAAAAGAGCACCGTCCAAAACATGGGTTGATTATTACCTTTTTTTCTTAATTTTGAATCATTTTCTTTCTTAAAAAAGAAATCTTGAAGTAAGCTCAGTGGCTGTTTCATTTTCTCTGCTGACGTCACACGTGAACAAAATGTTCCAAGCAAGGCCACGTTACAGATGAGCTGGCACTTTGGGGTCAAATTTTTCATTGTTGCGGAGCTTGGGTAACATCAGATAAAAAATGGCTGATGCTTCAGTCTGGCTCTGCACCAACTTTTCTCCGCTTGTGACGTCACACGAGTCCTCGCTTCGTTTTAGAAGTCGGAATTTTGAAAAAACAACGATAAAATAAACTGTTGAGAAAAGGAAGATATTTTCTGTCCTATTGATATTTTTTGTTTATTCTACCAATATCAGTGACTAAAAGTTGTAGATCTTCCTGAAGGACCCCAGAGAAAATAGAGTCCTTATCCTTAATAAAGTTCATGCAAAAAAACATGGATGTAACGTATTTGGAGACTTTTAAGAGACTCTTGGGAATCAACAGGCTAGATCTATTGAAATGGGGATGCTGGGGGAGGGGCGATTTGCACGTTTAAGCGCCCGTCACAATTTGGGAGAATATTTTGTCTATCACATAAACAAGTAAAACAATTTATCATGCGTATTTTTGTGCCCCCTTGGGGCCCTTATGCTCGTAGGTCCCTTGTGGTTGCGACAATTGAAACATGGTAAATTCGCCAATGGCATTGCCCAATGATTTTTATGAATTTCTTGATCATTGAAGGGCTCGGGAGATGAAGAAGTCAACCTGTTAACCGGGGAATAAGCTATTGCTCAACTCGTTTCACAATGGGGACTTTTTTTTCGCAGCAATAAGTAATATCACACCTCAAATAATAAAAGAATATCGTTTTTAACTTATGATTTTTATTTATTTTGATAAAATATTTTATATTTTTAGCCATATTTTGTAGAAAATAAAATGTACTTAAGTCATAAATTTATTACTAATAAAAATATATAAAACACTGAAATTCACAATAAGAATATTCAAATCAGAAAGTTATTACTAACATGTAAGAAACTGAAATGCAGACTAAAATGAATCCAAATTGTGGCAGCTTGAAGTATAGATCATGCAGCGCCCGTTTTCCCGTTAATAGCGCTCAAGTTACAGATTAAAAGAACGCGAAAATTCATGACGCATCGACAATATGATATCATATATATAACCACTCTAAGATTTAATAGATAAGAACAACGTAGAACGTGATTCGTTCAATATATTACGATTAATTTCCATGACGAAAAATTTCGTCATGCCCATTGCTGTAGGCTTTTATGTATGACGAAATATTTCGTCATACCCAGTTAACAGGTTTTAAGCGACAAAACAGAAATTGCGAGTAATTAAATTTTTATTGTAGCAGTTGTTGCAACTTTTGTGTTTTCTGGTTTTGTCGTTAGCGTTGGTATGAAATCGGTCCATTGATATCTACTTTTTGATGTACCAAGTTTTATTTGCTTACCTATATCCATTGTTTACCATTGTCCAGAGTGTTCATTTTTCAAAATGTAACTTAGCCCCTTCATCCTCCAAGCCCTTCGACTACTGGTAAAAAATTCAAAATGTTGTTGTTGTTTCAAATGGGGCTGCATTTAGCTTCATGCCATTTGCAGACCTAGTGCATTCCCCAAAGCAGCATCCACTCTTTCATGTGTCACCACCATCGGTGGGATACCATTGCCACAAGTATTTTTGACGCCTAGTTTCCCCACTAGATGGAGGCACCTGGGCTCTATTTGATGCGAAACTGCACTAGGAATTTAATTTTGAAACGAGATACTATAAGCCAAACAAGTACTCGAGGGATCTTTTACATGCCGCATAATCATACGACATGAGCGCTGTCGATTTTCTGCATCATGAAAATCCACCGACTGGAGCCGGGTTCGAACCCGCGCTTTTGGGCGTAAGAGGCCAGCGTCTTAACCACTATACCACTCTGTCGGCAAAATTCAAAATGACGCCTCCACAAAAAATGGAACAGGGCCCGCCACTAATACAATCACTGGATTATGAAAACAGCAGCTTTATAAAATCAAATTTGGAAGAATAGAATTATTACTATATCAAAACATGCTAAAACCATCCTTTACTAAGATCATTTACGACGTTTTATAAAATCAAGTTTTGAAGAGAATATGTTAAAAACGGGGGGGGGGGGAGAAAACACGCTTTTTCTTGTCTGAATAAAACCAGAATTTTCTTTCTCTTCAAGATCACAGAGGTTGACAGTTTATATCATTCAATTTGAGTAAAAATCATTCGCTAGAAGAACATGCCTAAACGTTAAGATTTAAGAATGATCTTTACTTTCAAATTCTGTTTCTCGAACAACAATAAGTCGATATTTTAAAACCCTTCTGTAATTATAAAAATTTACTTCTTGCATTTTATTAAAATTCGAATTATGTTTTAATTAATTTAACCCATTTGTGCCTAGTAGCCTAAAAACGGGACGCTTGTTAGTCACTGCATACAAAAATCTGTAATGGGTATATCATTTCACTAAAGCTGTTTTTCACGAGTTAAATAGTTCTTCTTCTTGAGATAACCAGATAGAGCCACTAGTTGGATATCAGAGTTTATTTATTGACAGCTATTTTCTGACAAATCAGTCAAGCAACGATCCAGCATGGGTAGCCACAGAAAGTAAGTTTTTTTGCGAATTTATTTTTCATAAAATTAAACTATTTTAAAATGATTTGCTTAAAATTGATCAGAGATGCCTTCTGTGATGTTACTTTGCACAAATGTCGTCAAGTAAGGTCGTATTTTGCTCACATATCAGCAAAATATCCCATAAACAGAACGTTAAATAACTTAATAAATATAGTAATGGCGAACTATTTCAAGCATAAAATGTATGTAAACCATTCCAAGTAAAAGTTTTAAGCAGATAAAAATTGAAAAAAAATTGTTAAAAAAAACTTGGGCATAAATGGGTTAATATAAAATATAGATCATAGTAATTACTTAATTTTTTATTTTGTTTGAACTTTAAAACCATTTTTTTTTTTTGTAATTTTAAATATGCCGGTTTATAAAATCAGCAGCCTAATGAAATCAAATATCCTCGAAACAACTGTGATATTAATAAGTGGCGGGAACTGTACTTGTGACGGTTGCAATTGGTAGGGAGAACAGTTGTTGCGGCCGCCACCTTTTGAGCATTAAAAAGATAAAGGGATTTAATGAAGCCCAAAAAAAGCGATTTATGCTGTAGGAAATGGATTGTTCAGCTTTTCCTTTGTGCTTAAAGATAAACTAAATAATCAGAAAAGCTTCTCTTGAATTATGCATTTGATTCCAATTTCAAAAATATATATAAGCATAATGCAAAACAAATTCATTCATCAATAAGTTTAGCGCAAAAAAAAAATACAAAATGCAAAAATCAAATTGAACCTTGTGTTTGAAAATTCACTTAGATTCAGGATAATGTTTCTCGTAAGCTGAAAAATGAGAAATAGATGACTGCAATTGATTTATATTCATAAGATTTGCAGACGACTTTTTCTGCAGCTTCTTGCAACTCAACTCGGCATTTCTTCCTGATTTTCCATTTTAACCATAGCATGGAAAAAATAAATAAATAAAATGAAAGCATTTGTGCGGATTAAAAAGATTTTTTTGAATGGGAACTCGTTTACTGATGATGTAATTCATTTTAAAACATCATTTAGTTGAAGAAATTTGGAAGTAGAGCAAGGATTTTATAGCAAGGACCCTGTTGCGAGGATTATTTCTAATGATCTTCTGCAAGTTGCGTATGTGATCACGTGAATGAATTTGGCATTTAGGGCTCATTGAAGCTTCCATTATACAATAATGTCTTTAATACTTAACTAAACATACATTCGTTTCGTTTTTTTTTTTTCCAACTTCAAAGCGCAATTGGCGGGTTATTCTTCTCCTTTTATGCGTTTCTTTGATAATTCTCAGAGACATTAAATGAGCTTAAAAAATCTTATTATTAAAGAGCTGCAGGATTTTCTTATTTACTTGAACAGTTTAGATGAAGTTAATATTTTTTCAAAATAGATTTACATTAAAAGTAAAATTTCGTAAAAAAGTTATTGCAAGGTTCTTAACATAATATAATTATTAAAAAAAATTTTAAAATATAGTTTAAAAGACTGAAAAATACGCTTTTAGACTTAATCATAATATTTCACATGATACTCTGATTGCCATCTGATTTACAAAACTATTGAATACCCGCTAAGTTTACATGCACTTATATTACATCAACATGCAATACAGTTTAGTCTTTAGTATCAATAACACTGTGCGGCAAAAAAAAAAAAACCTTGAAAATGCTTCTGGCATTTTGAAGGCTGATTCTTATGTAAAATGACCCCCTGAATCCGAATATGACCCCCGTTTTTCCCCATCACGTACCAATTTTTTTTTTAAACGCCCCCCTTTTTTTCATTTTTCCTTAGTTTCAGAGCTATTAAATTCTTTTGGAGGGGAAAGGAGCCTTATATTCACCCTTAAATTTTTTTGGAGGTCAAGGGAGACTCAAAGTTTAAAATCATGAGCACCGAGAAAAAATCGGGGATCTTTGGGGGGCGTAGCCCCCCAAAATATTTAAAAAATCACCAAAAACGATCTTTTTATTCTAGTTTCTTTAAAAAGACCTTTAAAACATTTTTTTCGGTGCAGAACCAGAGTATAGGATCCGCTCCTATGGCTCCTGGGTCAAAAAAAATTTTCACGCTGTAAAATTTTAAAAGAAAAATAAAATAATGCTCTAAAAATCGCACTTCTTTGCACTCGAGTTTTAAAGCAGGTCTTCAGCCAAAAAAACAAAATTGTGGCTGATTCTTATGTCAAATGACCCCCTATTTCCAAATATGACCTCAGTTTCCCCCCTCCACCCCCTCTTTCCAGAGAGCGTCCCCTCCCCCTAATTCAGAGTCATTTTACTAATTCGGAGGGGAAAAGTACATTACGTAACTCGTTAACATAATTCTAAAAAGCAACAGAGGTTAAAAGTTCAAAATCATGTACATGTGCACCAAAAATATAAACTAGGGCGGTATACCCCCCCCCAAAAAAAAAAAAAACTTCTTTTCTTGTTTTTCTAAGAGACGCATTAAACATTTTTTTTTTTTTTTTTTTTTTGTGTGTGAAAAATCAGAGTATTCGATTTTCTCTTTGATTAATGTGTTCGAAATTATTTCGCTTTGTAGAAAACAAATTATATTATAAAATATAAAAAAAATATTTTTTTTTTTCTTGTAAGGGTGGCTCGTTGCATATCAGTCGCATCGCAGGTTCGCATGAAAGAAGACACTGTTCCGGCTGACTCTTCTGCAAAGTGACTCATTTTTTCCAAATACTATAATTATAATTTATAGTCAGCCGGAACAGTGTCTTCTTTCATGCGGACCTGCGATGCGACTGATATGCAATGAGCCACACTTACAAGAAAAAAAAATATTTTTTTGATATATCTACTTATATTAAAAACTGAGTATCTTTCTATCTTTCTTTCTTTCTATCTTGCCTTCTATCTTTCTATGTCACGCTTCTTTCTCCTGAACGCCAATGAACTGAAAGTCGAACCAGGTACCGATAGATAGGTAATTTTTCAGGCTTCATTAGTTTCAATCTATATAATTATACGATTTTAATTAGCGAAGATATCAATTAATAAGTAGTCAAGTTTAAAGCGATTAAGCCTAATAAATGATTAAATATGAAATCCATTCTTGCAAAACGTCGTTGCTATGAAACAGTGATAACAATGATAAGGAGAATTTTGAATGAAGGCTTAACTAAATCAAACACGAAACTCATAAGCGGGCCACTTACGTAGAATTTTTATCGCTAGCTACTTGTAATATTTTGAAACATTCATTTGTTGAAAAGCCATTACTACTATTAAAATCTGTTCGCGTCTGTCTGTCTGTCTGTCTGTCTGTCCGTCTGAAACTTGAACTCCTCAAAAACCGCTGAGCGTAGAGAATCAAACATAATACCATTCGATTCGAAATTTTCTAAGGAAGACAATAAGACCAACCGCGTAATTGTACGACGTTAATTAGCTGAGATATTAATTAAAACGTTAATTAAATTCTTTGCACTTTTAAAATTCCAAGACATTTATTTCCGTTGCATCCGTTGCCATTTTAAATTAAAGCGTTAATTAAATTATTGAACTATTTAAAATTCCGTCTGAAGCTTGAACTCCTCAAAAACCGCTGAGCGTAAAGAATCAAACATAATACCATTCGATTCGAAATTTTCTAAGGAAGACAATAAGACCAACCGCGTAATTGTAGGACGTTAAATAGCTGAGATATTAATTAAAACGTTATTTAAATTCTTTGCACTTTTAAAATTCCAAGACATTTATTTCTTTCAGTTGCCATTTTAAATTAAAGCGTTAAATAAATTATTGCACTATTTTAAATTCCAAAATTTTATTTCCTACCGTTGCCATTTTAAATTAAAGCGTTAATAAATTATTGAACTATTTAAAATTCCAGGACATTTATTTCTTACCGTTGCCATTTTGAATTAAAACGTTAATTAAATTATTGAAGTATTTAAAATTCCAAAACTGTTATTTCTTACCGTTGCCATTTTGAATTAAAACGTTAATTAATTGTTGAACTATTTAAAATTCCAAGACTTTTATTTCTTACTGTTGCCATTTTGAATTAAAACGTTAATTAAATTATTGAACTATTTAAAATTACAAGACATTTATTTCTTTCAGTCGCCATTTTAAATTAAAGCGTTAATTAAATTATTGCACTATTTTAAATTCCAAGACTTTTATTTCTTACCGTTGCCATTTTGAATTAAAACGTTAATTAAATTATGGAACTATTTAAAATTCCAAGACTTTTATTTCTTTCCGTAGCCATTTTAAATTAAAGCGTTAATTAAATTATTGAACTATTTAAAATTCCAAGGCATTTATTTCTTACCGTTGCCATTTTAAATTAAAACGTTAATTAAATTATTGAACTCTTTAAAATTAAAGAGTGTTATTTCTTTCCATTGTCATTTTGAATACGTGTTACAACAAAGTTCTAACAATTGTTTTTATTCTAATTATTAATGGCTTATATTTTTTCTCTGGTATACCATTTTGAAAATGTGTGTTTAAATAAAATTGCACTTGCTGTTTTTAGAATGGACTTTTTTTTGGCTGCGATCCAAATATTAAAAGAACTTTTTCGTTTAGAATTTTGCAATTAATTTTACAGGAAGAAAGCGGTTTGGAAATAATTGTTTTTGGTAAGGAATTTTATTTGTTATTTAGGGAGAGTGCTAAGTATGCGCTACTTGACGTCGTCTTTTTTTTTTTTTTTTTTTTTGAGGAAGATTGTGCAAATAATTCGATTGATTCTTTGATGCAGGAAAACTTTTTAGCTAGCCGCTTTAGCGGGGAGTAATTTGTTGGAACTTTCCTTTGTACTTTAAAGGAGAGCCGCCTTGGCGGCGAATAGTTTATTGAAACTTTTCTCGCTACTGTAAAGGCGAGCCACCTTGACGGCGAGTAAACTGTTTAAACTTTCCTCATTGCATTAAAGGCGAGCCGCCTTGGTGGCGAGTAGTTTGTTGAAACTGTCCTCGCTACTTTAAAGGAGAGCCGCCTTGGCGGCGAGTAGGCTATTTAAACTTTCCTCACTACTTTCAAAGGCGAGCCGCCTTGGCGGCGAGTAGTTTTCTCAAACTGCCTTCACTACTTTACAGCCCGTACAACGCCGCGCCACGCAGCTAGTCTACTTATATTAAAAACTGAGTGTCTATGTCTGCTTTTTTTCTTTGAGCGAGCTGAACTTACTGAAACTCTCCTCACCATCTTGAAGGCGCGTAGCATCTCAATAATGCGAATGATTTTTTATATAGGAAAAAAGTAAAGGCGTGAAGCGCCTGTTAGCGAGCCGCCTTGGCGGGAAGTACTTTCTTGAAAATGTCCTCACTACTTTCAGGGCATGAAGTGCCCGTGCAACGCAGGGCCACGTGCGTGGTATGTCTTGAAATCGAATGAACATTAAATTATATCAAATAATATAACTTCAGAATGAGGTAAAAGTTAGAGAAGGGGGACGTTATGCATCAACATGCCGCAGGAAGCTAATCTAGCTGCCCTGGCAGCTAGTTTTATAATATAATTTGTTTTCTGCAAAGCGAAATAATTTCGAACACATTAATCAAAGAGAAAATCGAATACTCTGATTTTTCACATAAAAAAAAAGGTTTAAAACGTCTCTTAGAAAAACAAGAAAAGATTTTTTTTTTTTGAGGGGGGGGTATACCGCCCTAGTATATATTTTTGGTACACATGTACATGATTTTGAACTTTGAACCTCTGTTGCCTTTTAGAATTATATTAACGGGTTACGTAATGTACTTTTCCCCTCCGAATTAGTAAAATAACTCTGAATGGGGGGGGGCGCTCTCTGGAAAGAGGGGGTGCAGGGGGGAAACTGAGGTCATATTTGGAAATAGGGGGTCATTTGACATAAGAATCAGCGACGATTTTGTTTTTTTGGCTGAAGACCTGCTTTAAAACTCGATTGCAAAGTGCGATTTTTAGAGCATTATTTTATTTTTTTTTTTTAAATTTTACAGCGTGAAAATTTTTTCTGACCCAGGAGCCATAGGAGCGGATCCTATACTCTGGTTCTGCACCAAAAAAAATGTTTTAAAGGTCTTTTTAAAGATACTGGAATAAAAAGATCGTTTTTGGTGATTTTTCAAATATTTTGGACGGCTACGCCCCCTCAAGTTCCCCGATTTATTCTCGGTGCTCATGATTTTAAACTTTGAGTCTCTCTTGACCTCCAAAAAAATTTAAGGGTGAATATAAGGCTCCTTTCCCCTCCAAAAACATATAATAGCTCTGAAACTAAAGAAAAATGAAAAAAAAAGGGGGGGGGCGTATTAAAAAAAATTGGTACGTGATGGGGGAAAACGGGGGTCATATTCGGACTCAGGGGGTCATTTTACATAAGAATCAGCCTTCAAAATGCCAAAAGCATTTTCAAGGGTTTTTTTTGCCGCACAGTGTAATTGGAGAAAATTTAAGCAGCAGTTCTGCATTTGCGGCGTCCGGAAAAAAAGACATCTGAAGTAAAAGTAGCCATGCTGCTAGATGCAGTTAGTGAAGGCGTAGATTTTTTCAATACCTTTGATTTTTTTGATGACGGAGGAAAAGATTATAAAAAAGTTACTAAGGCATTTGAAATATGTTACATACTCCAAAGGAGTATTTTTTGTAATTGAAGTGAAGTCAATTGCAGATTTCCCACTTGCACATTGTTTAGTTTTTACCCGACTACGGCAAAGCCTAAAGGAAGGGTTGTGTTTTTAGCAGTCTGGCTATGTTTGTGGTTAAGGATGTTTCACCGTAGCTCCTAAACTATTCATTCGATTTTGATGAATGAGGTGCCAATCGATTCGTTTTCGAGTTCGAGTGTCATGGGCTACTTTTTATTAGGATTTAATAAGAGGAAAAATCGATTATTCCTAGACAAGCACCGATTTTTACCGATATTTTCGGAGCTAAGTGTGTTCAACAATGAATTTCCAGTGTAAGGCTTACCTAGATTTTAGCATGAAACTAGTTCAAAGCAATATATATATAGGAGATAGTTATTAAATATTTGTTTCAATTCATTATTTTGCACATGCATTTTTCCAGTTAAACTTGAATTTCAAGATTTTTGTTTTGACAACACTTGATTCTCGTCACGTGAAAACTTGTATTTAAATAGGCAAAAGTTTCATTACCCGACTACGGCAAAGCCTAAAGGAAGGGTTATGTTTTTAGCAGTCCGGCTATGTTTGTGGTTAAGGATGTTCCACCGTAGCTCCTAAACTATTCATTCGATTTTGATGAATGAGGTGCCAATCGATTCGTTTTCGAGTCTCGAGTGTCATAGGTTACTTTTTACTAAAATTTAACAAGAGGAAAGATAAATTATTCCTAGACAAGCACTGATTTTAACCGATATTTTCGTAGCTAAGTGTGTTTTAGTGTAAACAAAAGTCGTAATCAACAATGTATTTCCAGCTTAAGGCTGACCTAGATTTTGGCATGAAATTAGTTAAAAGCAATTGTAACTCACGCCCGACTACGGCAAAGCCTAAAGGAAGGGTTATGTTTTTAGCAGTCTGGCTATGTCTGTGGTTAAGGATGTTCCACCGTAGCTCCTAAACTATTCATTCGATTTTGATGAATAAGTAAAATAAAAAAGTTTTAAAAACCTGTAACCCGACTACAAAAAAGCTCTAAAAAGTCAGAAATAATAACAAGTTTAAAAAACTATAACCCGACTACAAAAAAATAATAACAAGTTAAAAAAACTATAACACGACTACAAAAATAAAAAGCACTGAAAGGTAAGAAACAAGGTAGGTGCTATTTAATATCATCGTCTTATTAAATAAAACAAGACGTTTGATATCTTAGCTATACCTGTTTATTTAGTTCTACGACTTGAACCCTCTGCAAGTTCCACATTATCAACATAATTCAATTCAAATGCTGTAGTCGTGCGTTGTCAATTACAGAAAAGCAATTTGATAGAATAACATTATAACCTAATTTACCATTCTTGTATATATATAGATCAATTTAATATGTTTGCTTGTGTATCAAGTTTAAATGCTTGCTTTCTGTAGTTGACAACGCACGACTACAGCATTTGAATTGAATTATGTTGTTAATGTGGAACTTGCAGAATGTTCAAGTCGTAGAACTAAATAAACAGGTATAGGCAGGGATTCAAGTGAAACAGCACTGCGATCGCTTCGAATTGCAATCGCTACTGGAAGTGAATTACATTATCATCAACTTAACTTGGCATGATGTCACTACGGGTGGAGCCAATAAGAGCTCACAAGCACTCAGTGATCTCCTCTTATTCGCCAAGTAGGCTGTGACGTTTTATCTAGCTCGTTTTTCATAGGCAAACGTCACGCTGACGTCACGATGTTTTTATCAAGAAACGGTCTAATGTAATTCATTTCCAGTAGCGATTGTAATTTGCGATGGTCTGTTTCACTTGAATCCCTGCCATAGCTAAGATATCAAACGTTTTGTTTTATTTAATAAGACGATGATATTAAATAGCACCTACCTTGTTTCTTACCTTTCAGTGCTTTTTTTTTTTTTTTTTTTTTTTTTTGTAGTCGGGTTATAGTTTTTTAAACTAGTTATTAAAGTAAGTAATTTTAATACATTTTCAGCCTTATTTTAATCATTTATTCAAACTATTACTTACTTTTTTAATATCCTGAAACCAATTTTGGTTTTTGAGCAATAAATTTTCTTCTCTATTATTTCCTTTTCTCAGATTATTTATGATTTTTTTTTTTTTAATTCGCAAAAGTACATTTAACAGTGCAAATATAAAAAGCTATTTTTCCGATAGGTTTTTCCATACGAATTTATTAATTTACTTCTCGAAATTTCTATTTTATTTGCGTGTCTAATTTTTGGTACTTGGCAAAAAAATCAAAAATCGCCAATGTCGTCAGCGAAGAAAATCACGAATCTGCCAAATGAACAAAAGTACTCTCAACGGTAAACAAATATGGTTGTAAGAAATTTGGTGGAATTCCACATTACTTAGCGATACATTATTTCGCAATTTTTTTGCTTTCGCCCTTCTAACGGATAAGTACCTAATTTTCTACGTATGATTAATATTCCTGGGAACAAGGGAATAGTTCGATAATTGTGAATCTGGCGCGGTTGTCAAATTTATGGCGATAATTATTTCATTTTAGTGACCCTTAGTTTACGTTTGCGAAGAAAAGATTTCCCTCGCGCATGCATTGGCGACAAAGATTTGACGCCAATAAGGAGAGGTAGCTCGACTTCCAATCACCGAAAACGTCCCTTTTTGTTTCTAATTTCACACATGTGATTATTAGCTGAAAGTACAATAATATGCGCCAACTAAAATAATGTGGGAATTTCTATTAAAAGAACTCGCCTAATCAACTTTAAAAGTTCCATTAACGTGCAACATAATTAGCTTAAAAAAGAGATGAGTCATAATTATCGCTGAACTCTAAATTACAATCTATATGCATAAAAGACTACTTTTGAAAACGTATGTCCGGGGTAATCTTCCAAACTACTGGACCGATTTAAACCATTTTTTCACCGTAGATAGCTACAGTAACAGGGAGCAGGATAAGCTATAATTTATTTCTAAAAAACTTAGTTTAAAAAAGTTATTCTGGAAAACAGTTAATTTTATGTCATTTCCCCATTAAATGATTAAATTTTCAACCGTTGCAAAAATTTGGTGCCATGCAGCAACAATATTGATTGTAATCATATTGAAAATTTTGAACCAAGGCTTCTCTGGAGTAAGTATGGAATTTATTGCCTTCTAAGGATTTTTATATTTATCTGAGCCAACAATCGCTAACGGGTGAAATAAAAAAAAAATGATTTTGGCAATAGTTAGAGAATAGAAAGTGTTTATAGTCAAAAAAATTTCTAAATTAGATACATAAGATGTTTTCACCTCACCAATGTTGTCACGAGGATAGAAACTAATAATGGGACTTATTTAACGAGCAATATTTGGAAATGGTTCATTTCAGTGCGATTGATACTGTAAATATATATTTATTTTAATATACCAAGCTTATAACATTTCCTATTTACTCAAACATCATTTGTAGCTTGCTATTTTTTTTAGCTTGCATTATTTTTTTTATAGTTTATCCATAACATAGCCATTGTTTACAGAAGTAGCCATTATGTTTATAGATCTCCATATATTATTTCTCTAAGCCGAATCCTATACCTAGTCGAAACTCGCTCATTTCTTTATCGAATTGGAAGAAAATTTATGATTTTGAAGCTTATCCCGCGGGCTATTGACGAAAATTAGACCCACCCTCTAAAAAGTGTCGGTTCGTTTTTTATTCGAGCTTCAATTTTTGGGCACAAAATTGACTCTATCTAGCCGAAATAATTGTCGTATCGTCTCCATTTTGATTTCATTCGAAAGATTAAAAAAAATGCGTTCTTTAGAACGTTTCTCCGCTAGAGCCGCGTAACGAGAATCTCGAAAATCCACGTTTAAGCGACTTATAAGCGATTGAAGTTTGAAAAAGTTAAATTTTTTGCTCAACTGTTAAAATCGTTACATTGTTGTTCAAATCAATTTTAAATGCGACATTTCAAGCCAAGGCTTAGCTCGGTAAACCTTAATTGTAACTTTTATTGTTTCAAAATACTATGGTAGTTTTGCGATAACGTTAGTATTTAGTTTAGTAGTAGCCTTGGGTATTTGATTTTAATACAGGGTATCACTTTTGTAGTAGTTGTAAAAGTGAACGTGTCTTTGATCTCTTTGAAAAGTTGTCAGAACGACGGCAGTAGATGGCGATGTTGTACTTATATTCATGTTTGCTTTATTAAATTTAAACTTTATTTAAATTTAAGCAATTCCTCTTGGCACATTTACAAGCTCACAATTGTTCCAGGCTCATGCCGAACTCCATTCTCACCCAATGAAAAGACAGGAAGGTAGGGGGCTCCGCCCCAGGTACTTCCAAGTACATAAATGACTTTCGTCCTAGATGGCGATGTTGTGCAAATGAAGCCAATAAAAACTGTCGTATTAAATTTTAAGTTTAGAGTTTTTTTTTTTTTTTTTTTTGCGGAATTCCGCACGGGTCACCTAGTATACACTTTAGTGTTGGGAAATTTATGAATGAGTTTCACTAAACCACCCTACACCCACAGAAACCCGGGCAGGGCCGGGTACCCGGCTAGTGTAAAATAAGAGAATAAGGAGCAACCATGGCGACGATGCAAGCTTAAAAATATTAACTTTCGCTTAGGTAGCAAGAAAATATATCGCCAAGTTAATGTACGTCCCTATAACTTAGAAAAATTTTAATGGAACTATCGTTCCAAAAGACTAGATTTTTTTTTTTTTTTTTTGCAAACAAAATGCAAGGAAGACACAAAAAAGTTTTTGAAACAAGAAATAAAGAAGTTTGAGCGTTTTTAAACCTTTTTTTTAAGATATTAAATACTGTCAAAATGAAAACAATGATGGTAAATTTCTTGCCTATGTGGCACGTCGACTTCATAATTAATTCTCTAAACGCTCTGCAAAAAGTAAAAATAAATCCTAACTACAATTAAAAATAAATCGTCAAGTAAATAAAAAAGCTCTTTAACTAATACTTATGCAACTAATATGACATAACAGGAAAAAAAAACATAGTATTTCTAAATATTAATCTATTTATGCTTAAAATAATCTATAATAGAAATGGTTTTGTCACTGAAACTAAATTAAGATTTTTTTTTAAGTTTGTACCAATAGGAAAAAAGAGTTTTAATAGTTTAATTAATTTGCAAACACTGTCGAATAATATTGCCAGCTTCTAATGTTTTCATATTTGATTTGAAGATACTTTTTCTTAATCTTCTTCAATATCCTCATTACATCCATAGCACTATTCCTCATTTCATTTGCGATATCTTCAGTATCTCATAATTCCCTTGTCACTAAATTTTCATGCTCTTTTTATACTAACTTTATTAAAACAATGAACAAAGTCGGTGAGAGAATTACATTATTTCCTATCAGAATTCCTCTGAAAGTCAAATCCGGAATTTCAGAGAGCTAGATATTTTTCTAGTCGTTAAAAGGATTTCTTCAAATTTCTTTAAACCATTCACTTTCTCACACAGGAACAATTTCGTCCTTTTACCATTTGGATGAAAGCATGGTTGGAAGACAAGTCTCAAATGAAGAACAATCGAAAGCTGAAGTACTTAAACCACAAATTAAAAAAAAAAAAATCTTTAGGGGGGGGGGATCTCAAGGGAGAGTTGCAAACACCTGCCCCATCCCGATTGCTTTAAAGGTTGTCACAAAATAAACCAACCCCTTTCATTCACGGAGCTGAGGGAAAATGTATGCATTTCTTCCCTTGCATGCACGGGTTTTTAACAAAATGTGCTAAACAGATAAGAGCTCCGAAGCTTCATTTATGCTGAAAGAATGCTTTTAGAGAGCAGCAAATGCGAAATATCCAAGAAAACGAAAAAACATGCTCATTTTTTCAAAGAAAAAATAATTTTGCACATGGTAAGAAAAAAATCTGCGCATAAGTGAAATATTAAACTTTGGAGCCTCGCATAAACGAATGAAATTGTGATGATTGTACCGAGAAACGGGAATTTGTTAGAATGAGCCGGCACCACTGACAATCGTCGTATAAGTGAAAAAGGCGCATAAGTGAGATTTCACTGTATATACTTACGAGCACACACATGCAGGTTTTGTATATTTATAATTCTTTAGTTTGTATGTCGGTAACGCGATTCTTTCTGTCAGAAAATTTAGTTTCTGTTCGTTTGATTGGTTATAGCTTTAAAGAAAAGTAATTTTTCTGTTTTTATTCCAGTACTTTGTTCAGAAAATTTAAAGTCGTGAAGAGTAAAATATCTCATGCGTCATTATGGAATTTATTTTAATATTGCTTTTTAATTCAAAAATTCTTATAAGAAAACGTAAAATTTGCTACGAGGGGGAATCGAGCAAGACGTTTCCACTATGGTCGTAAATGGGTATGGAAACCAAAAAAATAAAAAAGAACGTTACATCAAAAATAAAATATAATTTTATTTTTCCACATAAGGACATTGAAACATTTGTCATACCGCTAGATAAGCTTCACAAAGCAATGCAGGTAAAATTTATGGCTTTGCATACAGAAGAAGCATTTAACAGCTTGTTTGAATTCAGCATTTCTTCCTAATGTTGCGTCATTATCATTCCAGTGCTGGTGGCGCCTTCAGCTGGATATTTTTTTATGAAATAATAAACATGTTTTAACAAATATAAAGTTTTCTTTTTTAACAGTTTTACAGTCCACTATTAACTTTTAAGCTGCGGAACCTTGTCATCCTATTTTCTTTGTGCCGAGATTCTTCTTAAAAGCCGGAAACAGATGGAAGTCACTTGGTGCAATATCAGGACCATATGACGGACGGGGTGGGTGCTCCCAACCAAACATTGCAATAGGGTGTTTGCGTTGCCGTCACCGAATGCGGTCTCGCAATGCCACCCAGGAGCAGAACGCCAGATCTGAGAGGGTCAAGTCAAGGGCGGATCCAGGAATGTTCCAAGGGAGGGGCGATTGATTTTTTTTCTTACTTATCCATTTTTTTCGCCGTGCATCCTTGTTAACACATGTTGATCACAAATGTTTTGGTCTTCCATTTCGAAAACTTTCCAGATCAGAGTCCCAATCCCCACCTTTTCCCTTAATATCATCAAAGATAAATTAAAATTGCCTTTATTTCGAACTTCAAAATCTAAAAACTGCTGGAGAACAGTTCCTCGAGGGAGGGGCGATCGCCCCCATCGCCCTTTCCTTGCATCCTTCCTTGGGTCAAGCCGTATTTTAACAACATAGCCGTTCACCTTTTCTTCTGTATGCAAAGTCTTGATCTTTTCCTGGAAGTCTTTTTGAGAGAGAGAGAGAGAGAAAGAGAATGTTAATCAAGCAAGAAGACTCAAAATGCTTATGGGGGAAAATAAAGTAGTTTCGTTTTTTTTTTTTTTTCGTGTTTCATTACATTGTTTAACTTTCATACACACCTCTGTCCACAGTCACCAGGAGAAACCTATTTTCCGACTCCCTTTCGTATATACACTGTAAAAAGTGAATGTTGCTTTTACAGTATAATCCAGCTAATTTTATAGTAATAAACTGTAAAAATTTCTAACTTTACAGCAATAAACTGTAAAATTGCTACTTTTACAGTATTAAACTGCAAAATTGCTAATTTTACAGTAATAAAGTAAAATAGTTAATTTTACATACAGCTAAGTTGTACGGCAATAAACTGTAAAATCTCTTACTTTACAGTAAGAGACTAAAATTGCTAGTTTTACAGTTTATTACTGCGAATTTTACAGTTTTAAATTGCAACCTCGGCTGCCAGAATTATACTGTAAAAATAACGGTTCATTTTTTGCAGAGTACATCCTGTCTTTCTCACTTCCTAGAGTACAAGAACTAAAAACTGTGTGTAGAGGCATGGCTCCCTGCGATCCTTAAACGGGTGTCTAGACGGGCGAAAAAGAGCGTACATGCAGAACTTACAATTTCTGCCACTTCAGTCATTTGGCGCTGATCTCCTAGGGTTCGGTGCGGCTTTTTAAAGGGACGGCTATAGTATTAACATGCGTGTAAAGACTTGATTTCTAGGAGTAAAAATGTTTCAGTCTTGATGAAAAAAAAACAAAACATCAAAATACATAGTGTTGTTATGTGTTCACAGTTTAAGACATTTATAATGCACATGAAACAATTTAAAGATTGTCATAACACATGCAGTCTTTGAAACTACATTTACGTGAAACATTACGTTTACATCTGATTTAGAAGATAGCTTTATATATTCGAGAGACAATCATTTATTTAAAGGATTACATTTTCCTCACTTTCGTTTTAACCAGAGTTGCAAAAAGGAAAGCTGATTCTTCTAAAATTACATTTATAGAAGCTCCGAAGAAAACGTAAAAGTTCGATTAAAATGCAATGAGATGCAGGCCCGTCTTTCCGAATTGGGGGAGGGGGTCAATTAAAATACAGTCCCCCTGGGAGGACTATATTTTACAGAACGAACCACGAATACAGCCCCCCCCCCGGGGGGACTGTATTTTAATTCCTCATATGTTTAAGAAAATTTTATTTTATTTTATTTTTATGTATTTATTTTTTTTAGGGTGAAAAAAATTCAAATAATCATGCAATATAAAAATGAAAGCAATAACCAATGAAAAACCTTGTGCGACGAAAATAGAACGAGAACGAATTAAAAATAAAAGAAAGAAGAAGGACAGATATTGAGATCTTAGCATTGTGCAGCTCAGCCAAATAATTCATCCCCCCTCCCCCAATCAATTCAAATTGCTTTCCTATTAAAATTTTGTATTTGACGGAAAACTAACGAATCTCAAAAAATAAATACAGAAAAAATTAAAGAAAAAAAGTTTAATAAAATAAAACGAATGAATTTAAACTTCTCAGAAATTCAGATTATTTTTAAGTGAAGACAATGAGCACACCAGCGTTCTTATAGCGCCAGTACCAGTTGTAAATTAAATTGCAAAATAAAATACAAAAAAAAAAGTGCCTGCGAAAAGAATGAAAATGATTTTCGTCAATACTTTGCAATAGACACGCTAAAACAACATTCACAAAAAAAAAAGAGCATATGAAATGAATGTGCAATCAAATATCATGGGATGTGTTTCGATGAATAATGCATGAATAGAAAAATCACTTGAAAGAAATAACGCGGTTTTCACTGAAAAGCAAAGCGAAATCCAGATTTTTATAATAGAAATACGCGCAAAACAACCCTAGGAGATCAGCGCCACAAGCGGCGACAACGGTAACTTCGCCCTGTATGGGATTTCCTTTGTTCTCGCATCTGGCTAGCCGCTTAAGGATCGCAGAAAGCCATGGTAGATAAGAGGGCACTGGCCGACAATGGCGTTTTATCTCTGCGTTTTCTCGTGTATTTTTTTATTATTTATGCGTATAACGTGGTGTACTTCAAGTATTTTTTAAATAGAATGTTGTATTATTAACGCGGGTGAAACCACGGGGATAAGTAACAAATTATATCCATTATAATACAAATCAATTCCTTTTTCACATTTTTTGTTCAAGTTTTGTTAATTTTTTATTCAGAGGTAGCCGGTACAACGCCGGGCCACGCAGCTAGTTTCTTATAATTCCACATTTTAAACTCGTATAAAATGGCTGATGAAAAACTTAAATTGAACGTGCTTGGTGGTGAAATTAGAGCTGTGAAGTTTGTACATGTAAAACGAAAGTCGAAATTGCTACCAATTTCAAAATAAATTATTTCTTAATAATTACTTTGACTTTCCAACTGTAGCAAAAATTAATTTTATCAGATGAGAAATTATTTGAAATAATATTTCTTATGTCTTCATCTAATTTTAAAATAATACGCATTTCACTTAACATTTGAATGTAAACAATTTAAATTAATGTTTTCAATTCAGTTACAAAAGATCTTTCAATTATTTCTTTCATTTTGCAGAATTTAAAATGAAAACACTAGAAATGCGTTCATGTATTGATTAAACGAAATAAAGAAAATTCATTTAAAAATGCTAATGAAGGAAGTTTTTTTTTTTTTTTTTCAGTTTTAAAAGCTTTCCTCATTTAGGTGCTTTTAAAATGTTTGAAAGCATTTTTTTTCCGTCATAAAGATGAAGTCATTTTAAACTAAATAGAAATGACGAAGTTTCAAAGTAATGCTTTCTTTTTCGTAACTTTGAAAGCGCAGTTCACAAAAAGTTTTTCTTTTCTTTTTTGAAGAACCTGCTAAAGGTAAAGATATAACAGCGTATTTTCTTAATTGATATTTAATTACATTAAGACGGAGAGCAAAAAAAAAATCTGAAGGCTAAAAGAAATCTTATCACTTAATGATTTGATTTCAGAAGTTATTTTAACTCCTAATGTTTTAATCTGTGCAATAAAGTCTCTTCTGATTCCTAATGGTTTCTTTTTCTTGAAAAACTGCTCAGATTTCGTTTCTTCTGTAATTATTTGATTAAATGTCTACTGTAACATTTTTTTTTCGTATTTTAACTCTCGTTCTAAGAAACTTGATTTTACTTTGTACACTGCAAAAATTGAGCTGTTGTTTTTACAGCATAACACTAGCAGCCGAAGTTCCAATTCAAAACTATAAAATGCACAGTAATAAACTGTAAAACTGGCAATTTTAAAGTTTATCTCTGTAAAGTTAGCAGTTTTACAGTTTATTGCCGTACAAGTTGGGTTCCAATCCAAAACTATAAAATGCACAGTAATAAACTGTAAAACTGGCAATTTTAAAGTTTCTCTCTGTAAAGTTAGCAGTTTTACAGTTTATTGCCGTACAAGTTGGGTTCCAATTCAAAACTATAAAATGCACAGTAATAAACTGTAAAACTGGCAATTTTAAAGTTTATCTCTGTAAAGTTAGCAGTTTTACAGTTTATTGCCGTACAAGTTGTGTTCCAATTCAAAATTATAAAATGCACAGTAATAAACTGTAAAACTGGCAATTTTAAAGTTTATCTCTGTAAGGTTAAGCAGTTTTACAGTTTGTTGCCGTACAAGTTGGGTTCCAATTCAAAACTATAAAATGCACAGTAATAAACTGTAAAACTGGCAATTTTTAAGTTTATCTCTGTAAAGTTAGCAGTTTTACAGTTTATTGCCGTACAAGTTGGGTTCCAATTCAAAACTATAAAATGCACAGTAATAAACTAAAACTGGTAATTTTAAAGTTTCTCTCTGTAAAGTTAGCAGTTTCACAGTTTATTGCCGTACAATTAGCTGTATTACACTGTGAAAACAACAGTAAAATACTGGCAGTAAGGTTCCAGTTTAAAGCTGTAAAATTCCAGGTAATAAATTGTAAAATTGCTAAAATAAAATGTAATCGCATTTAGGAAACTGGCACAAAATCATTTGTGCTAGTTTCCTAAATGCGAGGGTGATTTAATTTGTAACAGGAAATGTAAACAGAAACCTTTATCAATGAAAAAAGTTGCAGAACAGATCGTTTTAACCCATTTATGCCCATTTTTTTAAACAATTTTTTTCTATTTCTATCTGCTTAAAACTCTTACTTGGAATGGTTTGCATACATTTTAGGCTTAAAATAGTTCGCCGTTGCCATATTTATTAAGTTATTTAATGTCCTTTTTATGGGATTTTTTGCAGATATGTGAGCAAAATACGACCTTGCTTGTCTTTACTTTTGCAAAGTAACATTACAGAAGACATTTATGATCAATTGCAAGCAAATCATTTTAAAATAGTTTAATTTCATGAAAAATAAGTTAGCAAAAAAACTTACTTTCTGCGGCTATCCATGCTGGATCGTTGCTTGACTGATTTGTCTGAAAATAGCTGTCAATAAATAAACTCTGATGTCCACATAGTGGCTCTAACTGGTTTTCTCAAGAAGAAGGACTATTTAACTTGTGAAAAACAGCTTTAGAGTAAAATGATATACCCATTACAGGTTTTTGTATGCAGTAACTAGCAAGCGTCCCGTTTTTAGGCTACTGCGCATAAATGGGTTAAAAGTGTCCTAATACTTTTAGTTACATAGTGTATATTCAGACATATATAATATATTTCATACAATATGTCTCACTCCTTTGAACAGTCAAAATTATGTCACTTTGTGACTTTTCAATAATTTAATCTCACTATAATTTTGCGTGGCACTTGTGATGCTATGGTAATTTTCGTAACAAAATAGACAAAATGAAATAATTTGTCAAAACGAATAACAATAAGATTTTAACTCCCAGAAAATAACCCAGCCTTTTTCTCAAAAATACTTTCTTTCAAAAACATTTAATTGGTAAAAAATGCTGCATTTCAGCATCACATGCACTGTAAAAAATGAACGTTGTTTTTACAGTATAATACAGCTAATTTTACAGTAATAAACTGTAAAAATTTCTAACTTTACAGTAATAAACTAAAAAAAACGAATTTTACAGAACAGAAATGTAAAATTGCTAACTTTGCAGCAATAAACTGTAAAATTGCTAGTTTTACAGTTTATTACCGCGCATTTTACAGCTTTAAGCGGGAACCTCGGCTTCCAGTATTATACTGTCATTTTACAGTATAATCCTTAGCAGCATAATCTCATTGGCCGATGATCGGCCACTCATCGAAAACCGATGAAATTCTCATCAGCCGATGATCGGATTCGATGAGTTCTCATGGGGAATTGCTCCAATATGTCTCATCGGCCAAATAGAATCCGAGCAGCAAGATCCGGTGAGTTTTGCTCGAAATACGATGAGATTTGGAGCAATTTACGAGCAGTGCAGTCCCGTGCCGATGAATGTAGGATCAATTTTGGATGCTCGGCTTATTTTCAGCGGGAAAGTGGATCGGAAGGACACCGCTTTCCGATGAAAAGTAGCTCATCGAAAACCGTGTTTTGATACTGATCGGAACGATGTCGTCGCGCGTTACGGGATCAGTTTACGAGGAGTTTGATGATCGGCCGAGCAAAATCCGATGAGTTGATGCTACTTGGTATACTGCTAAATTTTACGGCAATAAACTGTAAAATTTCTAACTTTACAGTACGAAACTGTAAAATTACTAGTGTGGTATTAATCATCCCACACTTTCTTTGATTTTATTTATCTTGCAATGCAAATCACAAAAGATTCCAAATTATTCACTTTCCTTGCCGTTTAAAACAAGAAGTTCTGACAAGAACTAAACGAGCCTACTTTCCCGTACATCGACATCGGCATTCTAGCATCTGATCATTATTCTCTTGATTATCTAAGACTAAAAATTATGTCAAACATACCTTTTAGCACTTGAAGCTGTTTCAAAAGCAAAATATACCTCTCTCATCAGATGAAATAGACACATAAAAAGTAAATAAATGAATAAATAAAGTTTTGTCGCACCTTTTAAAGAATGTAACTGTTACAGTTCTTCCGTAGAAAAATTCCTCAATTGTTTTCAAAAAAAAAATTAAAAGTACAAAGTACATCAAAACACATTTTATCAAAGAAAGAAAAAAAAAGAAAAAAAAGAAAAAAAAACTCGTCCGTTGATAAAATGTCTCGAATTTCACTTTTAATCCGTTGCCAGTTGTTAAATATAAATAAAGAATAAAATGCCCTAGTGAATGAAACATTTTTGTTACAAAAAAAATCGTCTGCCAAAAATAATAATAATAATAATAATAAATTCAATAAAACAAATGAATAAATAAACAAAAAATCGTCTGCACAGTCAGTCATTTTTTTTCGGACTGTTTACTCAAAAGTTATTAGGGGTGACAGCTTGCTTGAGCGGTTCAATGTTGAACGAAAAATTGTTCAAATCGGAAATGTAAATACGGGAATGAAGTATCCTTGAAAAGTTCTTTCCAACAAAAAAAAGTTTGTTCAAATCGGACTGTTCATTAAAAAGTTAGTATCGCGGACGCGGTTATTTGAACGGCTCAAAGTTGAACCAAAAATTGTTCAAATCAAAAAATCAAATATGGGAATGAGCTGTACTCGCCGAGATCTTTCCAACAAAAAAAAGTTTGTCCAAATCGGAATGTTCATTCAAAAGTTATTAGGGGGGGACAGACCGACCGACAGACCGACCGACAGACCGACACACAAATTCCCCATCTCAATACCCTACTTTCAAATTTTTAATTTTTCGATATTCATTTTACCTCTTTATTTTTTTAACTTGGCGATATTTTTTGGACTTGGCGATATTTTTTTTAATTTGGCGATATTTTTTGGACTTGGCGATATTTTTTCGATGCATTAAGCTACTTTTAATACTTTTTTCGTCTTTCTTTTATTTTTAACGGGAAAGTAGGCTAAAAAAGAGAATTGCTTGGCTGGGCTAAAAATAGCTTTTCTGTTCACGCTAATTTGTTACACTTTGTACCGAAGTCTAACTGCCACTGTTTTGATCTTATATGTGCAAGGCACAACGGTTTTTCTTTTAGAATGTTCGAGAACATTCTTTTTCAACTGTCATTGTTTTTCTAGCGTGGTAAATTTCAGGAGATTTTTTCAGTGGAGCTTGAGTTTTTGATGTGTGTGGACGCATCAGGTGTTCTTAACACTTGATGCAAAATGTCTCCCATAATATGCGAACATTGCTAATAAAAAGGATACTACTTTTTCGTTTATGCTTTGTGCTCGTGCTTCATTTCTAATGGAATTAGTCGCAATGGATTACCATGTTGATATCAGCCCCGAGGAATCATGTGAGTACAAATTTTGCGATATTTTTACACACACACATCCACCACAACACCACAACTAGTTTTACACTTTATAACTTTGCATTTTACAGTTTGAAATTGGATTATACTGTAGAAACAGCGGTTCCTATTTTGCAGCGTGGGAAAAACTCCAGTCTATTGCGAGCCCCTTTGAATGAGTAGATTTAATATACTTCCAAGCTCTGGAGTTTTCTGAAGAACTAAAGCAAGAGCAGAAAAACATGGGATCAGAGTGAGATGGAAATCAAGACTTGTAATGAATATTTCTATAAAAACGAACTAGACCAAAAGAAGGACTAGACGGTAGAAAAAGAGAGCAGAAAGTAAAATATGTGCAAATAAAATGTGAGATAAAGAAAGAAAGCGTCTTAGGTAAAACATGAACACCGAAATCAATTCTTCATATGCCACTGAAAAAAGTGGTGGAAAACCCCTTTTTTATGGATATCCAGAGAGATTTTGGCGCCAATAATGTAGTTAAGACCTCTGTGAGAAATAAAACGTTAAATAATTAAATCATAGCTTAAAAAACTAAAAAATACACTTTTAAAGTAAATCAAACTACGAGGGGTAACAAAAAAGTAAGGTCTCCTATTTTTTTTTAAATACCAAATGACCTTTTTTTACTAGTATGATACATCGTTTGAAAGGCCAGGATCTTGGCTATTTTTCAACATAATCGCCATTTTTTTCCAACACCTTCCGGATCCGCGCGATGTACTTTTCTATGCCGGTATCGTATCACTTTCCGTCCGCTTCGAGCAGCCAGGTGTTGACCTCTTTTTGAATCCGCGTCCGACGCAAACTTCTTCCCTCCGAGATGTTTTTTTAGGTCGGGGAACAAGTGGTAGTCACTTGGGGACAGGTCGGAACTGTAGGCGGGGTCAAAGAGACCCTGGACCAAATCAGGAAATTTGGCTGGGAAATCATTGATCACCTTGCCTACAGTCCCGACCTGGCCCCAAGTGACTGTTCTGTACCTCATTCAGAACCAGAACGACGTAAGTCCAAAAATGGCCATTTTCACTTTCTCGCTTCATTGTATGTAGAATCTTATTCCACATCGACCCATTAAAACAGTATTCTATAAAACAGATTCCTTCACAATTATTTAGCAGCGTGAAAAGAGCGCGAGTCCCATCCTTTGCATGTATCCAACAATCGTTTTCGCCCTCAACTGAAAAATGACGAAAATGGACTTACGTTAGCCTGGTTCGGAGGTACAGAGTACCTTTAGTATTAAGAATAGGATTAATTACATTTCCTTGATATTTGTAAAGAACGTAAAATTTTTCTTTTATTCAGAGTTACATACACTGCTCGACATTGAAAATGCAACACCAAGACGGAGTGGTCAGAAATTCATGCAAATTTTACCGTAGACGCACGTCACTGAGTTATGCAAATGATATGAAATGCGCAGCTCTCCGACGCACGTGAAGTAAGATATAAGAGAATGAAGTTGAAAAGTGGGCTGTTTCATGTTGGTTTTTCTGCCAGACTAAATTATCGGAGAAATTTGGTTTTTGTCTCGAAGGATACGTGTGATAGGAGGAAATGCCACGCCGTCCTCAACGAAGACACTTCCAGCATATAGACGACTTTACAAGGGGTATGGTGATCGGACTGAGAAGGGGAGGTTGGTCCATACGTCAAATTGCAGCTGATACCCACATGGATGCAAGCACTGTGCATCGGCTGTGTCGGAGATGGTTGGAAAGAGGAAATGTAGCCATATTGAGGGGTGCAGGTGCAGCCAGAGTGACGTCAGACCGCTTGGATCGACGGATTCACCGACAAGCTGTGGCGGACCCGCAAGTCTCTTGTACGTCGATTCTGCAGCACGTGCAAGGTACCCTGGATGTTCCTGTATCGACCAGAACCATTTCCCGTCGACTGGTTGCACGTGGCCTGCAATCACGGCGCCCGCTAAGAAGACTGCCATTGACCTCACAGCACAGACTCCAACGTTTGGAATGGTGCCGGACCAGAGCGACGTGGATGGCAGAATGGCAAACCGTAGTGTTCTCAGATGAATCCCGCTTCTGTTTGTCCAGCAATAGTCATCGCATACGTGTGTGGCGTCGACGTGGAGAAAGATCGAATCCGGCAGTAACCGTGGAACGCCCAACAGCGCGACAACGTGGCATAAGGGTTTGGGGCGTTTTTGCATACAATTCCATATTACCTCTAGTTCGTATTCGGGGCACTATGACGGCCCAACGATATGTAGATAATGTACTGCGGCCGGTGGCAATCCCCTACCTTCAGGGTCTGCCAAATGCAATTTTTCAACAGGATAACGCCCGGCCTCACAGTGCTCGAATCAGCCAACATGCTCTACGAGGTGTACAGATGCTTTCCTGGCCACCATACTCTCCTGACTTGTCACCAATCGAACATGTGTGGGACGTGATTGGACGCCGTTTGCAGAAGCTGTCACTGCCTCGTTCAGAGGACGAACTGTGGCAAATGGTTGAAAGGGAATGGAGTGCCATCCCTCAGGACACCATCCGCAGGCTTATTGACTCCATGCCTAGACGTGTTTCTTCGTGCATCGCTGTCCGCGGTGGTCCTACTTCTTACTGAGCCAATGCCGTCCTTGCTCTAAATTTTGCTTATTTATTTTGAAATAAATATCACTTATTGTTCCATGCTGTCTCTGTCTTCTTACCAAATTTCATCAATTTCTGATCACTCCTTCTTGGTGTTGCATTTTCAATGTCGAGCAGTGTACATACAAACATATATTTTTTTTTTTCTTTTTTTTTGTCGTGTGCCAGCCAGGCTGGCAATTTGGGGTGCGCTGCTTCACTTTTCCAACTGTACCGTTATTTGGTGTGAAGTCCGACTTCTACAGTACACGCATGCCATAGGGACCCGTTTATAGGGTAGGCAACCTTTCACACAACAACACATTCATACAAAGAAAGGACAAGGACAGGATAGAGAAAGCACATCCATGCCCAAGCCGGGACTCGAACCCGGGGCCACACCATCCATGGCAGACTACTCTGACCACTAGACAAGGTGGCCGGCACAAACATAAATACAAACGAACAAACAAACCCACATGTGAAACTAATAAAAGCGTATTAAGAAAGTAGTAGACAGCACGTGTGAAGAAAGAGGTGCTGATTTGTTAGAGAAACAGCTAGAGCACCAATAAGAGTAAGGTAAAGTAAAATCCTATTTTATTTAATTATCGCTTAAGTTTTCCTTCGAAGAACACGCAGAAAGAAATAACATTATTTTCATACAATATATGCTTATGTATTTAATCATGTATGTGACATCCTATTCCAGAAATTAAAGCGTTAATAGGAAGTTCTAATCCCCGATTCTTTCTTGCAGTAATCTCAATTCTATTTAATTCAATTTTTTAGTTTTTTTTCGTTACCGCTGGCGGTAAAGAAAACAGATTTGAACATTTTCATTATAGTGACCATTTTATTGCATTTTATGCTTCTTACCAAAATTGGAAATCGAATTCAAAGATGTTCTTTTTTTATTTATTCAACCGTTATTCATTAGGCTGTGTTGTGCGCTGCTCATCTGATTGCAAATGTGATGTTTCACTTCTTTACTCTCGTAAAACGAATGTGGATTTTGGACTTCCAAATTTTGTGTAATTAACTGCAATTGTAATCGGTTACTTTAAAATAGGCGTATCAAGTTTAGAAATTTTGGGTCGTATCCATGGAAACCGTACGAAAGAAACAAGCTCCACTCTTTTTTTATGCACTGCTGTTGAGGCATTTCATTTATTTTATGTTTACCGAAATAGGCTTACGATTTTATTTATGACCCCATATCTCAGTTATCTCTTAACGTTTTCTAACAAATCTAGTCATACATTAATACTGAAAAAATTTCCTAGAAAATGTTGTGCTTTATCAACGTTTATGTTTCAACAGAATAATAGTTTACGCACAACGAAATTTTAACCATTTGCATTTAATCATTGTTGCAAAAGCTAAGTGGGGAAAAAGTCCAGTAATTATGACAACCATCAGGGGAAAGAAGTGCAGAGAGCGGGCAATTAATCTTGCTTTGAGCCGCCAGCTCCCGTTACACACGGAATAGTATGCTACGATCTCAATATCGTTCAAAATACACAAAAAATTGCAAATAACTTTACACAAGAGTTGAAATTCTTCGATCATTTTTTAAGGAATGATGGAATCAATATCCTATAAACATCATTGTAGCGCAAAAGTAGAGCAATAATAAATATGGCAAATTCAGTGAACTCTCAGTTATACGCCGGCCCAAGGGACCAACAGCAAAAGGCGCATAAGTGAGAGAGACGTATAAGTGAACAAGCCTGTTTTAAGGACCAAAACGCAACATAGTTGCTAATGAGCGAATGAATAAGAATGTTTATCTTGAAAAGGGACATATTACTACGGTTCGGCAATGACTGTAATGTAACTACAATGATGAAGAGAAAACAAAAACTGTAGCGTACCTAATTACAAACTGCTCCCTTTAATAGGTAATTGTCCCTCTCCGAACTCTAGTTCATGTGGAAAAAATGTGTTCTGTGAGCAATAAAGGAGATAGATTAAAGAGGAAAGTGAAGAAAAATACTTATTTTTCAAAGAAAATAAATACATTGTTTTACATTTAACAGAAAATTCGGTGCATAAGTGAAATATGTATCTATAGAGCGACGCATAAATGTATGATACTATCATTATTTTGCTATGGAATGTGCTGGGACCATTTAAAATCGTCGTATAAGTGAAAAAGGCGCATAAATGGGGCGATGTATGAGATAGAGTTCACTGCAAGACCGCTACTTGAAAGAGAGAAAAGAAAACCGTTAATTTTATTCTGTAGCGAAGATTTATTTTTGCTGTGCGGGGGTGAAAGCTACGACTTGTCATTCCAAATTTTGAATACAAGGGTGGGCCGAAAATGATAAAGTACATAGAAAAATTTTGGAAATTTTTTGGTCAATTTCATGATATGCCGCAATCGTGTTGAAGTTTGAAAAAAAATGCAGTTTTTTCGAAATTTTTAGTAAATTGTTAAACCAATATTTTCTTCTATTTTCGATAACGGTTAGGGCGGAAAAAGTGCCATTGGGGGCAAAGAAATCCCATAAAAAATATGAGGTCTGTGGTACAATTCCTTCCTTTTCCAAAAATGCTTAGAAGATTTGACGATTTCCTGTTTTTTTAAGAGCAAGAATCTGGAGAGAGTGTCACGCCTGTGATTCATGACGTCTCAGATTTTTTCCATAAAATTACCAAATGTTTGTTATCTTATTGAAAGACCAAATCCAGAATGTTTTTCCCGAAAGTTGAGTTGTTTAGTTTTTATGGACTCCTAAAGGTGAAGGTGCGGCGAAATGTAAAAATTTTTTTTACAAAAAATGTATTTTTTCCTGTGCATTTTTTGTAAAAAAAACTTTTCACATTTCGCCTCACAGGACTCAACTGTTCTGTTAAGACAAAGAATAGAGTATGACATTGGCAAAAAAAATGTTTCAATATGTTGTTGGCAGAGAAGGTTATAAGCGTTTGAATATCGGTAAAATATGACATTTTTCATATTTCGGCCTTACGCAACTAAAAGCACGTTGAACTTTCCTCGGTTATTTATACATTATTTTAAAGTGCTTACACTGGTCTTTCAAACGACACTACTTTTGCCGTGCCAACTGAAATGTACAAGCTGTTTTTGGATCTCAAAAACGCTAAGAAGCGTCACAAATGCCTTGTTTTGAGGGCCTTCACTGACCTTACGGCAACAACTTACCACAAATTAACAGTCATTTTGTAAAGTTTGAACCTTCCGTATTCCATATAAAAAAAGAAAATTGGAGTCTTCCCTTTCAATGCCGCGGGCGTCGTACATTTAACCCATTAATGCCTAGCGTCCCTTTTTAAGGACGGTCCAAAAAAGGGTCTGAATTTCCCCAAAATGAACATTTCAACCAAATAATAGTGTTCAATGAGTACCTTGGTATTGTTTCAATTCGTTGTTAACAGATTGCAGCACATAACCATTGTAAAGTGTGTTCTGTAGCCGTTTTAATATGATCTTTATCAAAAATGACATCGTTCACAATCTCAAGAAAAAAAGCTAAGTTTTCAAAGTTATTCCCAGCTTCCCAGTTTATGTTAATTGCTGATTTTATTTCTTCTTATAAAATGTCTGTTTAAATATTATAGCGTAGGCAGAAAACAATGTTAGTAAAAAAAGTATGTACCCTCTGGGGTCTATCGTAACTTTTAAGGGACGATTTTTCTTTCCTTAATAAAAAATCATTTTTTACATAATATTTTTTTTTATTATTTTTCCTGTCCATTAAACACTGTTTGTAACCAGTTTTCAAAATATCTTTGAAAAAAAAATGTCAGACATTAATGGGTTAACGCTGCGTAATACACAAATTTAAGAGTTCAGAAAATAAATTTCACTTCGAATTGGACTCAAACAAATTGCTTTGCAATAAATTGTACAAGATTCACTTTTTCTCTTATACATAGTTTCCAGAAGAAAAGCTAAAGTTCGATAGAAACTTTGGACATAGAACAGATACGTTTGAAATAAAGGTGCATGAAAAAGAAGATAAGTTATAACGGATTGCATCGGAATAAAAACATACTTCATGCACAGAAATTTCGGTACATTTTCTGAAGAATAGAATGAAACAAATCTTTAATAACTAAAATAAAATGTTGCTATAGACCACATTTTATAAATGAAAACCATAAAATTTAAATTTGCTTATAAGGAATGAAGAGTAGTTTCCTAACTCAATATTTTAGAAGTTTCAGTATCAGAGAGTTGTAAATTCTTTGGAAAAGAATTGATGCTATTAATTGTCTTCTGTATTTTACATTAATTCTGTTGCTTAAAGCAGTGAGTAACCGCCCCTAAGCAAGGGCTAGGGCAGGAACATGCAATGCACCGCCAACTCGGCTATTTCGATCCATGGACTGCAGTTTCGTGCTTATTATGCACTCATCAGCATGGAATAGGAAAGCAACCGAGTTGGAGGCAAAAATCCTCTTATAGAGCAAAATGAGTCAACAAAATTAAAATTTACGAGCTGTACCGTACCAAGTGCGGTCGCTCGATGGTATTCTAATTTCATTGTGGCTACCAGTTTTTTGGGGTATCTTTGCTCTAAGAGTATTTTGGCCTCAAACTTGGTTACTTTCTTATTACATGCTGGTGAGTGCATAATAAGCACGAAACTGCAGTCCATGGATCGAAATAGCAGAGTTGGCGGTGTATTGCAAATTCTGTTGCTGGCAATAATGCAACTAAAGAGATCCAAGCCCCTTTTTTTTATAGCGAATGTGGATTTAAGGCAGCGCCCCCTGAGAGAATAAGACCAATATTCCGGGAGTGAAGACACATTCTCCTCGATAGATCGTAGTTCTATCTCAGCTCCAAAACTTATTTATAGTTCTCAAAGAGAAGAAACCTCTTCAGCAACCCAAGGTGACTGCTAGCTTCTGAACCCATGACTTTCTGCTCCACACGTACTTGTTGCTATTTAGAGGCTTCGATCCAGGAACCCTCTGGTTCTGAGTCCAATGCTTTACAGCAGGGGTGTACAAAATTTTTTCAGCCAGTGGGTAGTAGCTATATTAACCCATTTATGCCCAAGTTTTTTTAAACAATTTTTTTTCAAGTTTAATATGCTTAAAACTCTTACTTGGAATGGTTTACACACATTTTGGGCTTGAAATAGTTCGCCGTTGCTATATTAATTAAGTTATTTGACGTTTTGTTTATGGGATATTTTACAGATATATGTGAGCAAAATACGACCTTACTTGACTTTGCATTTGCAAAGCAACATTACAGAAGACATCTCTGATCCATTTTAAGCAAATCATTTTGAAATAGTTCAATTTCATGAAAAATTAATTCTCAAAAAAAAACTTACTTTCTGTGGCTACCCATGCTGGATCGCTGCTTGACTGATTTGTCCGAAAATAGCGGTCGATAAATAAACTCTGATGTCCAAATACTGGCTCTATCTGGTTATCTCAAGAAGAGGGACCATTTAAAACAGCTTTAGAGTAAAAGGATATACTCATTACAGGTTTTTGTATGCAGTAACCAACAAGCGTCCCGTTTTTAGTCTACTGGGCGTAAATGGGTTAAGATGAATCTAAGATGTCTGAATGCTGGCCAGAACGTGAAAAAAATTAATTATACCTATTTTTTTTTTCCTAGATAACATGGGTGAGCTTGAAATGGAAAGCACATTTTTCACCATTGTTTTTGTAATTCATACAAAAGTATTTTATTAATTAGAAGTTTTCACACCTGCTTTCAAGAATCTAATTTGTGACGTAATTTTACCGATGATTGCAATTGCCCAATGAAGAGGATCGGCTGTGTTTGAAGGTTACAGAAGTTAGTTTTTAATTCGTAACCTTGAAAATAATGTCAGCCTTATACGGACCGCAGATCGTTGGTTGGATTCTACTGTTTTACGAGAAAGATAGCCCGGTAGTAAACGAACATGTTGCCAGACGGCTTGCTACTAGGGCACATTTGGAAATTTTCTCAAGAATCAAAAAAGTTAATTGATACTGATATTTTATTACATTCTTTTATCTTCTTATATTCTTTTCTCCTTGCTGCCTGCCGTTGTAAATAATAGTAATAATGATAATAATGTAATAATAATAATAATAATCACATCAATGATAATAACAAAAAACATTCACTGTCTGATTGGCACCACTTTGCTTTCGTTCAAGCCAAATACGTGATTGATGTCGCCAAATGGCGCGCTTCTTTGTTTATGTGTAGACTTTCTTGTGAACGGTCCATAGGATAGCAGAAAAAATGTATATTAATCCAGCGGAAGAAAAGAAATTTTTGGCTTGTCTTGATAAAACCACGCTTTTCAACAGATATAAAAACATAAATCCTAAGCGTCATTGAAGTACAAAAACTTGAAATATTCGTATCAGACCTTTTTAAAGGGCAAAACAAAACCAGTCCTATAGCTTTTATCCTGATATGAGCATTGGAGTCGAAAACTCCCTTTATTGCTTTGTTAAAACAGAAGAGTGCAGTTCTGTTACGGCACACATAATAATACCGGCTGAAATACTTCGACACAAATCCCGACATATGTTCTTTGCATGTATACTTATCCCCTTTTTATGAATCTAAAACGCTATATTTTCATCTCACGGCGAGAGATGTAAGCAATTCAAAAGAAGGAAAAAAAACCTCGAGTTTTCCAGAAGTGCAAAGTTTCTACTTCGTTACATTTGAATTTAACAGGCTTATTTCTTTTTTGTCATTTCTTTCTACAGTTATTCTTTCACTGATACACTCTGTCTCAAACAATCGTTTTATACTTTCTCGTTCCAGTGTTATATATATTTATACATAAAGAAATGTGTTTCGTAAATTTCAATGCAGTCCTTAAAATTCAACCAAGGTAGTTTCTCTCTCTCTCTCTCTCTTAGAGATGAAAATGGTCGGGGGAAAAAACGGAAACTTTTGGAAAAAACAGGTTTTTTCCGTTTTTTTCCAAGAAGGTTTATTTTCACTCTGGAAAAATTGAATTTTTCAAACTTTTTTATTGAAATTAAAATTTTCAGCATAAAATGATAAATTTAGAAATTTATCATTCTTACGCTTTTTTTCTTCACCTCCACTCCTCTCTCTTACCATAATAACCTCTTGCTTTGGTAATGGTTGGACGATATTACAATTTGCCTATAGATCAAGGAGAACTGTTAGAGCTGAGAAATTATAATATATGAGCATTGTTAAAAAATAAAACTTTAACTTAAAGCTCAAATTTTAATCCAAAAAATATTTGATCACACTTGTTGAATGCATATGCATATTTATATACTCATATTACCAGTTTAAAATTCGTTTCAACTTTTCAAAATTGCAATCAACACTTACCTTTGCTCTCAAGGGTCAAATGCAACCTCAGGGAAAATTTATTGCTCGAGTAGAACCATTATAGATATTTGAAGAGTTTTACCTTTCAAACGTGCGTTTGTTTAGAAAACAAAAAATGATTACGGCAATTTTGTCGCAAGCACATCTTAAATACAATTCTTGCTAGCTCTTATTACTTTAAATCTATTATATAATTACCTTTTAAAAACATTGAGCAAGAAACTTCACTAAAAAGTTGTGAAAATAGTACAGATTTTTTATTGTTGGGTCATTCCATATAAAGTCAACAAATGGGCCATGCCGCACCATTTTTGATTTTGATCAAATTTGGTAGGTAATATGCAACAATATTCTATACTTCCAAAATGCTTTTTTTTTCTCGAAAAATTTTTATTCTCCAGATATAGCCATTGTTTTGCTCCGCCGATAAAAAAAGTTCGGCATTTTTAATCTTTTTTCTAAGAGCTCTGGTAAATTTATTTAAAATGGTAGCAAGATCAACCATGGCTTATTTTAAAGCTAAAAAAATGAACTTTGCTTTGTGCATAAAAAGAAACGGTTTAAGTTAATCCTAAATATAAATTTTCCCGGTTCAATTCGTGGTGCAAAAAGTGCCGTTTTCGTCATTTCAAGCATGAAAAAGTAACTAGTATGCCTGCCCCCAGATAGCGTCTATTCAGTGACAAACTTAAAATTAAAATTGTACTCAGAAATGAAGTAAAGACTCATAGATGCCGAAAAATAAATAATTTAATAAATTGTCTTGGTAGAGTAACATTTCAATCATTAAAAAAAGTAATAATTTGATGAAATTTCATGATTTAATATAAACATATAAAATAATTCTTTCTTTTATATTTGGGCAGAAAAGTAGGAAGAAGAGCAAAAATCTCAATCGGTTTAAAAATGTCATTTTTCGGTTAAAGTCGTTGTCGAGGAAGAACAAATGTCTCAGCCGGTAAAAAAATGTCACTTTTCCGGAAAGGTCGTATTGTCGAGGAAGAACAAAAGCCTTAGTCGGTTATAAAATGTCACTTTTCGGTTAAAGTCGTACTGTCGAGGAAGAACAAATGTCTCAGCCGGTAAAAAAATGTCACTTTTCGGGAAAGGTCGTACTTTCGAGGAAGAACAAAAGCCTTAGTCGGTCATAAAATGTCACTTTTCGGTTAAAGTCGTACTGTCGAGGAAGAAGAAAAGTCTCAATCGGTTAAAAATGTCATATTTGTTTTTTGTTTTTTTTTTTTTTTTTGGTCGTATTCTCGAGGAAGAACAAAAGTCTCAATCGGTTAAAAATGTCATCTTTCGGTTAAAGTCGTTGTCGAGGAAGAACAAAAGCCTTAGTCGGCCATAATATGTCACTTTTCGGTTAAAGTCGTATTCTTGAGGAAGAACAAAAGTCTCAATCGGTCATAAAATGTCATATTTCGGTTAAAGTCGTTGTCGAGGAAGAACAAAAGTCTTAGTCGTAAAAAAATGTCACTTTTCGGGAAAGGTCGTACTGTCGAGGAAGAACAAAAGCCTTAGTCGGTCATAAAATGTCACTTTTCGGGTAAGTCGTACTCTCGAGGAAGAACAAAAGTCTCAATCGGTTAAAAATGTCATATTTGGGTTTTTTGTCTAAGCATAAATCTTCTCTCCTTACCGATAAATAAAAAGTACATGCTTGTTGTCTCCTAAGTTTCGGTTAATAGGCAAGACCAGAGCAGGATTTGTGCAGTACAAGTTGGGCAGGGACCACGATCTTGTTGCAGAATTTTCAAAACTTGAATTTTCTCTGCTTTCGAGTTCTGCTGCGTAATAAATTAACAACGAGGATATCCCAGTAAGAGATTGAGTT